>APFE031454318.1:98284-117160 GCA_000404065.3 Pinus taeda
AACCCTATAAGAAAACATCACTCAAAGACAAGGGTTGTCAAAAGCTCTCTCCAAAATTCTATGGACCATACCAAGTACTTCAGCGCATTGGAGAAGTGGCTTACAAGTTGGCTTTGCCACCTACAGCAAATATCCACCCAGTTTTCCATGTATCCCTCAAGAAAGTGATTGGGAACAATTGCAGAGTTCAAACCAGTCTACTGGAATTGGACGAGGAAGGGTCAATCTGGCTTCAACCGGAACAGGTTCTAGACACACGAGACAAGCACCTGCGTGGCCGCATGATTAAAGAGGTCCTCCTCAAATGGAAAGACACCTCTTCGGAAGATGAAACTTGGGAACCAGCCACTATTCTTCAGCAGTTTCTGCAGCTTCAGCCTTGAGGACAAGGCTAGTCTTAAGGGGGAGGGCATGTTAGGGTCCCACCCTAACCCGCTTATTTATGTAATGGGATCACGTCATAGTCAAGAGTCAATAAAGCCCATATTAGTAATTGTAAGTGGTTAATCCGCAATTAATAAAGGAACCACAGTTAGTTGCAAATGGGCCGTAGTATTAGATAGATGGTATTAGTAATACCACGGTATTGGCCCGTGGTATTGCATGTATGAGTCATATATAAAGGATAGAGACTCTCTGCGAGGAGCATCGTGTCTTATTTTGTAATCGAGCTCTGCTCTATTGGAGGTCGCCCCCTCGAAGAGGCAAGTGAACATTACTCTCTGAATAATAAAATCATTTCTATTCTGTGTTCTGGGTATATTTTCTTCACATATTCTGTGTTCTGGGTATCTTTTCTTCGCATATTCTGTATTTGGGTATCGTTTGCAAGTTAAGAGCATAACAATAGCAACCTATAGGGGACTACAAAAATATACTTGACGTACATGGGAGTGTAGTCCATAGTGTAGGTTTTAACCCCATACAGAAATTACCTGCATACGAATTCCAAAACACAGAAATAAAAATGCAAGAGCATAACACATAAAACAAATATACACGGAGATTATTCCCCTGGATCCCAAAACTGAGACTACCAGCTTGATTTTTCAATATATTCCTTTCAATGTTACAATGCATATTTATACATGCCGAAGCATCCAATACCATGGACCGAAAACCATCACATCCAAAACCATGGACCGAAAACCATCGCGTCCAAAACCATGTGTGAAAAATCATGCACAAAGCCATATGAAGGTCCGCCCAACCTAATATAGGGTCCAAAATCAAAATTTTCTAGGGTACTACCCTAGACCCCATAGATTAGGGTTACTTGCACCCCTCAAACCCCCTCTGACTCCCCCCGCTACGCAATTGATGCAATGAAGGGTGGGCTCCGCCCCCCTTCTAACCCCCCATTTAACTATGTGGGTTAGTTGTGGAAAGAATATAACACAACCCAACGTTCTCCCACTTGTTGTTTTCTTTCCACAGGGGGCACAAGAGAGCTTAGTCATTTATCCAGCCCTGCAATGCACATTGTTTCTCTACACCAAGAGAACTTCCCATAGCTCACAAATTTTGTCAATGCATCTGCAGTATTCTTCAAAGTGTCCACCTTTACCAGCAACACCTTTTTGTCTTCTATCATATCCCTCACAAAGTGATACTATCCTCATTTTCTTAGGTTATCCCATGTTAGAATCTTGCCCTGTTGAACCAGCCACTTGAATAGTTTGACTTTCATCCAATGAGGATTATCCTAAAGTTCTTTCCACGTATTATCATTGTTTGGAAAGTTAAGCCCTAAATCTATCCTTTTGGCCTCCTTAAGGTTGAAGAAACCTGCCTTGTTCTTTCCCCATCTTAGTTGATCGTCCAATATTGAGTTTAAGATTTGCCTCTTTTCTAAAAGACCTTTAAGGGCTATAGCTTGAGTATGCAACATGCCCATTCCATTGTAATCTGGAAGTTTCCATATTCTCCATTTCCCATTGCTCCTTGATTGGTCCAAATAGTCACTTACCCTCCTTAATCCTTTGTTGATGGTATCGATGTGAATGTTTGCTAATTCTTCATTGCGGAGATTGTCCTCCTGATACCAATTATCCTCCCAAAACCAGGCCAGATTTCCATTTCTGATCTCACAGAAACTTTGATTTTGGACTAGGGCCCTATTCTCCCATGCCCTATTCCAAATTGCAGAACCTTTTACTTGTCCTGTCATTCTTATGAGATTCTTCTCCTACCAATCTCTTGCATACTTTTGCTTCCATAGTTTTGCCCAGGGGGCTTGTATTTCCTTTAGCCACCTCCACCAGATTTTGGCTCCAAGAACTCTGTTAAGAATTCCTGGATCATGAAGACCCAAGCCACCATGGGACTTTGGTTTACATACCCTGTCCCATGCCACTAGGGCCCATTTCTTATTTTCTTCACCTTTCCCCTAGAGAAAGTCTCTCTGAATGTTTCTTATATTAGTAATTACACCAGTTGGTGTTGGAATGGCTGATAGCATATAGATAGGGATACTTTGGAGGATAACCTTAGTTAAAATCAACCACCCTGCTAGATTTAGGGCTCTATTTGTCCATTTGTTGATCTTATCTTTTAGCTTATTTAGAACAGGCTCCCAGATTTCCTTGTGTAGCGGTTTGTTGGTGAGGGGAACTCCCAGGTACTTCACGGGCAATGACTCTCTTTGAAAGCCCAAAATTCTAGAAAGATTTATTTGTATTGAAATATTCGTATTGAAAAGGAAAATCTTTGGTTTAGTACGACTTACCTCTGTGCTTGTTGCCATAGTAAACTCACTCAGAATCTGCTTAAATGCTTTGGCTTCCTTGACAGTGGGTGTGCCTTGAAGCATAGTATCATCCACAAATTGCTAATGTGTCACCATGTCCCCACCTTGAGTGAGTCTCAAACCCTGAATTCTCCCTTCCTCCTTAGCAGCTCTGATTTCTCTCCCTAACACTTCCATCATTAGAATGAAAAGATAAGGAGAAAGAGGATTGCCTTGCCTAAGACCTCTAGTAGGCTTGAAGGTTTTGGAGGGAGAGCCATTGAGAAGAATTGAACAAATGGCGGTGGTAACTAGCGCCATGACCCATTTAATCCAATTGTAATCAAAGCTATATGCTTTTAATAATGCTCTTATGTACAACTAGCTAAGTTTGTCATAGGCCTTTGCTATGTCCAGCTGAATTATCATCCCTGCCTGTTTATTGGTAATGGGTGAATGAACCACTTCATGTGCTTGAATTATGTTATTAAGAATTTTTCTTCCTTCCACATAGCTCGTTTGCTCCTCTAACACTAGGTTTGGGAGGAGTGGTTTGAGACAGTTGGAAATCACTTTGGATATTATTTTGTATACCACATTGCATAATGCTATAGGTCTAAATCTATCTGGAGAGGTGGCCTTTTCCTGTTTGGGGATTAAGGCTATGAAAGATTCATTGAGCGCCCTTAAGACTATCTTAAATCTTCGAGAGTCTTCCACTACCTCCAGGATATCCTGTTTTACTATCCTCCAACATGTTTTGAAAAAGTCCACATTGAAGCCATTTGGGCCTGGTGCTTTCCCATTATGCATCTCTTTAACGACTTCCTTAATTTCTTCCTCTATTACTGGTCTGTTGAGATTGTAATTATCTTCACTATAGACCAATTTAGGAATGTACAGAGTAAATATTTTTGTAAACTGATATCTGTCTTCCGAAGTTTCCTCAACAATTTTCTGAAAATGCTGGACTAGAACCTTTTCCACCCCCACCCTCATATATGAGGGTGGGGCTGGGGGGTGTTAATGTGCAATGTCTCTTCATGAGTGTTTCTTTCTATTCCATGTTGATCTGTAAGTTTCACTATTCTGTTGTTGTTTCTGTGAGCTATGGTGGATCTGTGAAAGAATTTGGTGTTTCTCTCCCCTTCCTTAATCCCTTGTACTCTTGATTTCTGTCTCCAGAATATTTCCTCTTGTAGACATCTGTTTTCCCATTCATGCTGGAGTGACTCTACCATCTCTTTCCTTTCATTTGTATATCCTTTTGTGATAAGAATATGGTTTATTTCCTTTAGTTTCTTTTCCACATCTCCTTTAGCTTTGAAGATATTTCCAAATTCCTTTTTATTCCACTCTTTGAGTCTGCCTTTAATGTGTTTGAGCCTGCAGTGTAGAAGGAACATCTTTGTACCTTGAAGGTGTAGCTCTTCCTTCCACCATTTTTCAATATTTGTGAGGAAATCTAAATGTGTAAGCCAAGCATTCTCAAACCTGAAGGGGGAGTTCCTTGGTTTACCAAAAAGAGAAGCTTCCAATTGGATAGGCCAGTGATTTGAACATCCAAAAGGTAGGATGAGCGCAGTCATGCTGCTTCCCATGAGAAGAAGTTCCTCTGAAATAATAAATCTGTCCAATTTTGAGGCTACCTGGGTAGGGCCCCCTCTTTTGTTATTCCAAGTGAAGATTCCATTGTTGGTTTCCATATCAACCAATTTCATATTGGTGATGAAGTTATGGAAGGCAACTGAATCTCTACCAAGTGTTCTAGTTCCTCTTTTCTTCTCCATGAGTGATTTTGTCATGTTAAAATCACCTCTAAGAATCCAGGGTAGAGCTGGGTATCTCTTCTTCATATCCTCCAGTGTTGTGAGGATTTGAAGTTTATCCTCCATTGGCTATGGACCATAGACATTGGTGATCATGTAACATTGTCTATCACCCACCAGTTGGAAAATCGGAGAAAGGTGATGTCTGGATGCCTCCGCATCAATCACACCAAATTTCTGTGGATCCCATAGAGTGAGAATGCCACCAGCAGATTTATTTGCCTTAACTTCAAGGTATTCATATCTATTTAACCATTTGCTATGTTTTTTGTGGATCTTCTCCATTGAGGATTTTGTTTCCTGTATGAATACTATGTCAGGTTTTTCCTCTCTGATCCTGTTACCTAGATTCCTCTGTTTTCTTCTGCTCCCTAGTCCTCCAATGTTCCAGGTTGTGATTTTCATTGAGGTGGGGTTTTAAAGGAGTAAATGGAAAGGTCTTTCATCCTTCCTGAGTCAATCATGATTTTACCACACTCCAGCAGTAGTTATTTCTGTCTTTTTCTTCCCCTCCTCTTGCTTGGATTTTTTGTTAGTTTTCCTGTTATTAATCCTATTGAGGAAGTCCCTTTATTTTCTTGGTTATCATGTCCTCTTTTGACTCCTACAGCTGTTTGATATGACTTGTTAAGGAATATCTGATGTACCTTGTCGACATCCTCCTGAGGTATGAAGTTTATTCCCAGGTTTCCTCCTTGTTCTAGAAACTTTTCCAGCTCTAGGTTCTCCCTTTCCAGGATCTCCTGTAAGTCTTGGTCCTCTGTACCACTTTCACTTTGAGTCATTTCCTGGTCTTTTTCTATTTCCATGGTACTCAAAGGGTCCGTCGTGTGTTCCTTCTGTTCTTGAGTGAACTCCATGTTGGTCTCTTTTCCTTTCCCCCTTGCTGACTGATTCTCTGTACTCTCTTGATCACCTCCATCTACTTCTTTTTCTCCTAGGATATCAAAACTGTTGTAACTTCTTGTTTTGTTATCATTCTCAATAGGGTTATTTTGTGTCTTCCTTCCCCCTCCTTTTCCTTTTCCTCCTACTTTGGTGAAACCTGTCTAATCTTTCCCTTTGCTGGTGTCTAGGTATTCCTCCCTTCTATTAAGAGGACAATCTCTAGATAGGTGCCCATGCTCATGACATTTGTGACATCTGAAAGTGATATCATAGTCAATTATTTGAACCCATTCCTCGTCATAGACTTCTAGAATGACCTCAGCTGAAAGGGCTCCTGATAGGTCCATCTCCACACATATACATGCATAGGAGGTATATTTTCTCCGTAGAGTTGCCTCTGAAATATTTAAGAAATGACCTAATTTATTGCCTATAGCTTTTAAAGACTCTGGCATCCAGTAATTTAAAGGTAAGGAGTAGAATCTAATCCATACCGGTATTGAAGTGAAGGTTTCTCGTTCTGGCACAAAGTTCATCGTTCCTGGCCACATATAGAGACCAACAACTGCAAAGAAGTATGGTCCTCCTTCAAAAATCTTGTCTCTGTCTTCCATGTTTGTGAACACCACTGTAAAAAAACCTTTGGATCCAAGATGTATATTTAACTCCCCCTTTGGTTTCTAGTTGTATTTTATCCATGTGTACAATGCTTTCTTTGACGGCCATATTCCCATAAATTTGCATATGATGGCATAGTTTGCCATGTGATCCCTGTGCGCTTGCAGAGCTGGGTCATTCAGAATAACGCGAGGTTTAGTTATGGTCTTGGGTTTACAGGGCCCGATCTTGGCTCTGTTCTCTGTTCCCTGACCTCTGTCTTCCGCTTTCTCCCTTTGTCTGTCTTCTTCATGGGTCCCTTGATCTGCATGGGTTTTGCTGCCTTCTGCCTTTTGAGTTTTAGTGTTTTTTGTCTTGACCTTCAAGGGTTGTGGAGGCTTTTTCTTATTCCCTCCTCTTCCTCTGTTTGAAACCACATTATTGTAGGAGGGAGTGGAGCTCCCTCCTCCCCGTGCCTCCATGGGTACCTGTTGCCCTCTGTCACTCTCTTTGTTGAACCCTAGAACCCTCTGCGGACGCCGTTCTCCTCCATGGAGATGTACAAATCTAAATCTAAATATATTTAGTAAAAACATTACTACTAATCAAATATATTTACTAACCAATTAACCATTTATTACTAATCAAATATAAGCACTAATCTAAATATATTTACTAACCAATTAAGATAACTATTAGCATCAACAAGTTTTCATAATATGAAATTGTGTTTATTAGTCGAGAGTTGGACTTATGCATATAATAAAACAAATGAATGTTTCAAGATTTGAATCTGAGCACATGCAGTAAGAAAAACAAATTAAGTATGAGAAGATACAAATCTAAATCTAAATATATTTAGTAAAAAAATTGTTACTAACAAAATATATTTACTAACCAATTAATCATTTCTTACTAACCAAATATATTTACTAATCTAAATATATTTACTAACCAATTAACATAACTATTTAGCATCGACAAGTTTTCATAATATAAAACTGTGTTTATTAGTCGAGAGTTGGACTTATGTATATATAAAGCAAATGAATGTTTCAAGATTTGAATTTGAGCGTATGCAATAAGAAAAATGAATTAAGTATGGGAAGATACAAAAATAGATCTAAATATATTTAATAAATAATTTATTACTAACCAAATATATTTACCCAATTAAGTATTTATTACTAACCAAATGACAAATCTATTTACTAATCTAAATATATTTACTAACTAATTAACATAACTATTAGCATCGACAAGTTTTCATAATACAAAGTTGTGTTTATTAGTCGAGAATTAGACTTATGTATATATATAAAGCAAATGAATATTTCAAGATTTGAATATGAGCATATGCAGTAAGAAAAAATAAATTAAGCATGAGAAGATACAAATATAAATCTAAATATATTTAGTAATTTTTTTTATTAACCAAATATATTTACTAACCAATTAACCATTTATTACTAACCAAATATATTTACTAACAAATTAACATAACTATTAGAATCAACAAGTTTTCATAATATAAAACTGTGTTTATTAGTTGAGAGTTGGACTTATGTATATATATAAAACAAATGAGTGTTTCAAGATTTGAATCTGAGCGTATGCATATGTAGTAAGAAAAACCTCAAGGACAAGGGGAAACCCTTTTCATGTTCCCTTATTCATTACATTCCACACTAATCATACACCCTACAATATGGTGCAATTATGCAGTAGTAGTAATTGATTTTGTTGCGGTGAATGTTACTATAGCACAAATGAACTTCACTCCTTTGAGTAAGCTATTCAGATGAGTTGTCAGTATTAGAACATGATATTATAGTTAGTTTTATTTTGGCCCGACTATCATGTAAATCTACCAATAAACGTGGATATGTGTGTACTTCACAGAGCAGGGTACATATTTTTGTCTTTTTTCTTTATAAATACAAGTTTTTCTCCATCTATCTTTTTGATCTAGGTTTTCTTCCTCTTTGTTTTTTTCGATCTAAATTTTTTCTTCTCTTGTTATTTCTTTAGTTGAATATTGAATGGATTTGAATTTTTTGGTGCTCATAAACATTACAACTAAGTATGTCATCCCTTCAATCTATTCTTATCTACCCTATTTTTTGAATTGTGGTGAACATAAAAAGAGATCGAAGCCACTGGACAAGAGAATCACTACTTATTAGATGCACTTGATGATAAAAAACTTTTTTTTGGGAAATCATGGCTTTTAATCTATAATGGGTAGAGATAATCAATCATGCTTATTTTATTACCAAAACCCAATACTTATCCAAACAAAAAATGTTATGGTTCTCAAAAATGAAAAAAAAATAAAGGAAAAGGGAGAGAACACAAGAGGAATTTGAATGTAGAACAAATATAGAGAGTTACCTGTACCACTGTGTCCTACGTCTTGACTTTTTAATTCGAATTATACTACTTTGCAAACAACCATGTACCACTGTGTGCTGATTATTGACTTCTGAATTCAAATTCCACAACTCTGTGAACAACCCTCATGCATGAAATATGATTGTGACTAAACAGATGGAAAATTCAAAGATGGAAAAAAAAAACACTATTGAATCTTCAAATAGACACGATAACAAGACTCTTTAATTTTTAAATAGAGATGAATTATTCTTTTGTGACCTTTTGTTCCAAAAAAATGCAAGCCATTTTCTCTAAATTAATCTCAACACCATGAAATAGGGGTGAATGAAAGAAATAAACTTATTTTACACCAAATGGGGAGAGAAAAATAGCTATCATAAATATGTAATCTTGCAAATGGAGGCGAACAAAAAGTTGTAAGTCCTAATTTCAAGGGCTAAATTTATTTTTTCCCCTCTCCCCTAGAATAAGGTGGGCTAAATCTCCATATCTAATTTTTTATAAAATAAATTTGGGATGATTTCTAATAATGTACTATGATACAAAATATTCGCCCAGTAAAAATTTTAAAACCCTTAATTTCACCCTAGGGCGAAAATTCACCCCTAATTTTTTTTTTTTAATGTCTATGACCTTTTATGTATCTTGTTGAATTGATTCTATAAGAAAGAATTGTTGGGTTTTCACGTGGCCTCTAGCCTAATTTCTGGTGTTCGTTATCTTTTGTGCATTGTATTTATATAATTGCTTGATAACTTAATGAATTAAATGAAATGCAAAATGGAAAACATATATATACCACAGGGAAAATTTTAGGGGCTAATATTCATAGGTGGGCTAATTTTCCATGTTTTTTCCAAAAAAAAGATTCGCCAATTTCCATTTTTTTCTAAAATTTGTTCGCCCAAAATTGATAGTATATTAATTTACCTTAAAAATCACCAAAATTTTATATAGAATATTATGAAATTATTAAAGATCTAAGTATTTTTACAAAAAATATCCCCAAACATTTTGTAGTTTGCATATTAGGCACTAGTAAGATTTGCCAATGATTCTAAACTTTAAGATAAATTTCCATCATTAAATTTTTCCGTGATATATCGTCACAAGTAATTATCATGTTAAGAAATTATTTCTTGCAACCAAATTTCAACATGTAACTCATGTCTTCTCACATTTCTCCCAACTTTAGCCTTTGCAAATAGCACAAACATTTTTTTACATCCATGGATCTCATTAGACCTCTCTTGAAGAGTATAGGGCCAACCCATGCTCTAATACCAATTGCTAGTAATAAAACAATAATGTGAGAGAAATAAATAAATACAACATAAACACAATGTTTTTTTTAAACCCGAAAACCCTTGTGGGGAAAATCAATTGAATGATAATTCGTTGCCGAAAGGAAAATTACAATGGAGTCTACACACCTTTAAATAGGATACATTGCAATGAATACCATTGGAAAAACAATGGGTTGTCAAAACTGAAAGCCCAAAACTACCAACAATAAATTGACTCTATGGTGAAATCAAGTTGAACCGAATTTCCTTAACAATGCACATGATAATCATGGAGTTAGAAACTCACTATGATAAGGTAGAGGATTGGATAAATCCACATATTTGATATATTTCATTAACTAAAAATATGTATATAGACAAGAGGAAGTGGTTCCTCACTTCACATTCCATGAGAGACTATTGGTCTACCCTAGACTAAGACTGTTCATTTCACTTAACTATGAACTATATAAAATAATAACCTTGAAAATTATGTGTTTAACAATTATGGTGAGTTTATTATCATTAAACTTAAAAGGGTAAGCTCACTAATCATCTAAGTCAACCACATAATGAATATTTTCATTGATAAAAGGGAAAGAAGATTCTTAGTATACAAAAAATCTTTCAACTTAAGGACAAAACTTGCTGGCATGTTGAATGAGACAAATTCCACTTATGTATCTGGATAATATGGCATAATCTTCCAACTCCACTTTATGTTTACCTCATTCTCTTGAAGTCTATTGGAAGTCTAATTGTTGAATTCCATGTGTTTGGATTCTTCATTATCCATGCACTACCATAAATAGAAGATGGCATGATTCAAAATACGTAATACCATGCAAAAGCTAGTTTCAAGTTTGGATGCTAACTCATCCACTTCGAAATATTTTGCTCTCCCTGCAAATTACTTACGATGTTTGTTATTTGCTATCTTCTCTATACATAGAGATGCATAGTGGTCCATCTCGTGACACTTGGAACATTTCACATGAATATTTTATTCTCATGCTTTGATGAGCATGAATGTTCCCTGTGAACCTTTTTGAGTCCTCCCTTCTTTCCTCATTTCTGCACCTTATCAATGAGGGATTTGTTTGGGATGCCACTATTTCTCACTATGATTGCTGATCTCTTATCTCCTCTTATATGAAGCCATTCAAGGTTTGATAAAAGGTAGGTTTGTGTTCATGATGACATACATTCTTCATAAAAGATTCATAGGGATATGAGAATCCATTTATTGTGATAGACACAACCTCTTCATTCTTCACCTTCATATCAATGGCCACATATTGATATTTGCTTGGTGTAGTCTTCATTGAGTAACTAGTAATTGTTTTTGTGCCACTCATGTGTATGTGTGAGTTTATTCTTCAGAAGCAACTTTTAGGACATATTCCCACCCCAAGACAAAATGCTCAACACTACATACATCTTATTAGTGGACTTCCTTCATTGGATCCGTTATGACTTTCATCACTTTGGAAACAATCTTTTTATGTGCAATGAACAAAATAGTATCAATGGGAGAAAAAATAGTCCGATAGACATTCTTTGAAATATCCATGTCTTCTCACAACCTCTATAGTCAACACTTCCAAGATGCAAAGTTGGAAGCACCCTCTACATGGTCACACTTTCTAAGACAAATATCAATGAAGAGTGGGTATACACTTGACATTTGATTGTAGTTATACTCAAAAGTACACAAAATAGGTACTTTATTCCACATCCACAAAGTTCCTATATTGATGTTTGAGTAAACCTATAAGGTGATAAGTTGAAAATATGATAAAAAAGATAGTTTTCTTCTTTTAGATCCAAAATATTTACCCCTGGAATGACATCATCATGATGAATCATATTGGTTCTTTTAGAGTCAATTTTATTAGTACTTTTTTGTTTTGAGGCCCATTTTTACCTTAAAATTCCCCAAATTGGTATATGCATTGAATTTTTTATATTTATCATGTCAACACATTCCTTTAGTTTTTTATTCAAGTAACTTGCATGGTGTTGTTCCTTGATCAATGTTTGAACGATGAATATGTAATTGTTTCTCTATATTTGATTATATATTAAGCACGAGATGGTTTGATACCTTTTTTTTGTCATTTTCTTGAGAATTGTTTGTGTTATAGCATTAACTTTTATGACTTGACCACATAATTCTTACTAAAATGAAGGAAATCCATTAGTGCTCATCATTGTGATAGTAGCTAGATCCTCATTTTTTTTTTTTTTTTTGGTTGCTTATTGATCATGTAAAACTTCAATTCTCATGAGGATTCCAATTTTCAATGTAAATTTTAGATAGTGTTGTTATTGTCTAGACTCTAGACTCTAGAAAATACTATAACCATGGATGATGTATCAAGATTTGTACCATAAATTTTGAGGCGGTTACTGATGCTACCATTTGGATGAAATAACCTAAATATAATTCTATATGGAAACATTTTTTATAGACATATTTGTCTCTTTTGTAGGGCTTGTTTTGAGCTTTGAAGTAGTTAGACCCTAAGAAAAAATCATATACATTTACTAGCATGCACTACTAACACAATCGTTGAGCAACCTAAACACTCTAATGTATGCTAAACAAATTCAAATCATGATCCACCCCTATTTTGTTAGGACTCATAAAATTCATATGGGAATTTCTTCTGGCCTCAACAATACTTATAATCACCTCGAATTCCCTTTGGGTAGTCTTCATTTACTACAAAATACATCTTCTCTTGCAACTATATTTGCAACTCTTGAAAGGACTTCAATGTTACTCCAAATAACTTCATAATGTCTACACTATTCTACACATACAATTGTCTACATTTGAAACACATTTTAACTACATAACTATGAGGTTACTTCACCCTTTATTACTTTCATATTTTAAGACTATTATTGTGTTTTAATATAGGTTTATTATGTTTTAATCTAGGTTTATATATTTCACCCAAATTTTGAAATATCGTAATTACTAGTGCATTAGAGAGAGATAGTTGTAGTGTGTTAGAGAGAGTGTGAAATCCAAACACATGTGTGCTAAAAACATAAATGCACACGTATGTTGAAAACATTAATGCACAAGAATACCCAAGAGAGAATGGCAATCACAAGAAAACATGCCAAATATAAGTTCCCTTAGGATTATCACACTTTATATATAAATCAATAAAATCACAAGATAAGATAATACACATGCGAGCTTGAGTTATGTATTTATGTACAAGTAAAGTGTAATTTCCTTTCAAGGGGGGTCCATATAACAAGGGAAAAGACACCAAGAGTCTTATTGAGTCCATATTTCATGTTTTATTAGGTCAACATTAGTCACAAATCTATTATACAATAAGGAAATAAAATATCAACTTAAAGATTATCACAAGTACATGATCATAAATTTGGATGGCTTGTGGACACATGTATAGAGTACACCAATAATTCCAACACACTCCCTTAAGCTAGATAAGGGGCCATAAAAATGAGCCATTATAATACAAGATTACATAATTTACCTCCCCACTTAGTGCTATGTTGAGAGGTAGATATATCACCCCTCATAAAATCCACATTACCCCAAAAAGCTATCAATATCATCAATGGACAGGTTTGAGCTCTAGATATATTTACATGTGAGATGATGTAGTTCGACAAGGAAACCAAAAAACTATGTAATGACCCATGGTGGAGAATATTCTTTCTGATAGTACTCAACTGCTCCTTTAACAAACTCATATGCATCAGATTTGTCAAAACAATAATGAGAAATTTGAGCAAGAATCATATGAAAAGATCATTATCTTATTTTCCATCCATCTTTATGCTTTTGTAGTGGAAAGTGGAGGAATTAATGCAAAAGACCATTTTTACCGACAATCCCAGTTTGGAAAATTTTGGGTCAAAAACTTCATGAGAAATTTTGAGGCATAATTTTTATGGTCCTGATCTTACTATGGATATAGATTCCATAATATACACACTGGTACCTTTCCAATGATGCGATAATTTCATCAATTAGAGTTCGCATGAGAAAGTTATGCCTTTTAGAAGTTGACCTAGGAAAATTGACCACCATAATTTGAGAGGATGCCATGTCAGCCCCCATTATTCATTGAAAAGGGGCTAGCCATATGGTCATGATATGGAAAAATATAGAAGAGTTGTTATTGTAACTATAATTAAGAGTTAAAGGAGTCAAACCTAACCACTAGTAGGCTATCAGGCTCTATTATAATCAGGTGACTAGGAGGAAAATTGGTTCCATTCTATTCGAGTGCATTTTGTTCCATAGATGAGTAGAATAGTGGAGAATAGATAGAGAGAGAAATAAAACAAAGAGGATTTTTGCACTGTAGTAGCCCATGGGTCACAACTCTTGCTTCTTTATACTTGCATCCATTTCCATTAAGAGAAAGAGAGAGCAGAGAAACCTCACCTTCTATCTGAGCTTTCTCCCTAAAAGGGCTTCCTAGGGTATACCTTATGTTAGAAAATAAAAAAAAGCAGAAATATTTCCTTATCTTGATAATTACTTTTGATGTATTCGAATTCTTATTAGATTATTTTGTCTCTTTTTTTATCTTCTTATCATCAAGCAACCAACAAAACCAAATGCATGAAGATTAAGACAACAAGTGACATAGTATATAGGCTCTCAACTAGGGAAAAACCCCTCTTTTAAGGGAAAACCCAAAATTATCTTCTCTTTTTTATAGAACCAAATAAAATGAGACAACCAAGGTATTTTTACCAAGACAAATACCTCCTCCAATCCACCAAGTTAGCCTCCCAAGAAATTTAGTCAACTTCTAGTCAAGTTCTCCAAAAGTCAACATAAGTCAACCTCTTTCAAGCTTAGTCAAACTTCATATCTCGAACTCCTGCAATAGAATTTCAGCCTATATTGCAGACCTGTAACTTTTGGCCCTCTTTCAATTTAGAAATTTCACATGTGTGGGAGAAGTCCACAAGTGTTAGGTCTTCCTTTCTTCGATAGGGTTTCTTCTTTATTTCCTTGTCTATTTCACTCTTTTTATTCTTCTGAAGATTTCAGATCCAATCCTATTGAACTTGGACTTTATCACAACTACAATAAACCTAGCTAATACTCAAATGTGTGATGGATATGGATACAAACTTTAGTTTTCAGCTTCTTCTTTTTGTCTCCTTGTTCCCTAGACCTTTGATTACCTTCCTTGTTATTTTACTTCATATTGAACATGTATTTTCTTGAATGGCGCAATAGGTTTAATGCTTTCTTATATATATAGTCTTCAAGGGTGGTCGAATCCCTTCAATGAGGATGACTTGGTGGAGGAGGTTTACATGACTAAATTTTGTCAAAGTAGTTTTTTTTCTTTGATACAAAATGCCCAATAAGGGTCTAGGACATGATGAAAATGACAATGACTTATGACTCAAACCCTAGAAGCACAGAATGGGTGCTTAGACCTAGACTAAATTTTGTCAAAGTAGTTTTATTTATTTGATACAAAATGCCCAATAAGGGTCTAGGACATGATGAAAATGACAATGACTTATGACTCAAACCCTAGAAGCACAGAATGGGTGCTTAGACCTAGAAACAAAATAAATTGAGCATGAAACCCATGCTTATAAAAATACTTTTATTTTGATATTTAAAATGAATTTTCTTTTTCTTTCTTTTGACAAATACATAAGAATTGCATCATTTCATGAGCTAGACAACAATTATGAAGACCGATACTAGTTACATTTCTCAACACTCCCTCTTAACTAGGGAGGTATTCATAATTATTCAACTGGTATAAAGTCGACCTCAATTTAAAATGTTCCAAGAAGAGTACAACAACATACACAATGCTTGATACCATAAAGGCCAAAAATACCAAGGTATTAATCCAAAAAGGACTAAGGTGTTATCAAGACAACTTGCCACTATAGGTACCATCAGGCTACAACCCTGGTATCAATCCAGCTGGATATTGATACCATCGGCCTCCATGCTAAGACACCAACCCTCATGGGGATCTAGGTATCATCAAGGTCAAATCACTAAAACAAAGCTCCATATCAAGACCAAGATACCCTCCACATAAAGATATAGATGTCATCAAGGCCAAACAATAACTAAGATCTCAATACCAACCATGCCAAGGATGTCCTCCCAAGTACCAGCATTCAGACACATAGCATAAGGTACTCATCTCTCGCTCTCAACCAAATCAATACAAGCATGCTTATCAAATATTAAAAACTTCTTAGGGAGAGATCAACACACCAGCTACTTGTTTATCTATTAGAACATATTGTATCCCACGACCTCGATCAATATCCATTAGGGGAATTTGGAGGTCTAAAATGGGCCTCCTAAGAAAAATGTACAACCAAAATAAAATTTATAAGAACCAATAGGATTCAAGATGATGATGTCAACCATGGGGGATGATTCATCATTTTTGGAGTAAAAAAGTAAAAAGATCAAAAAATAATAAAATAATAAAACTACTTTTTCAATTCGTATTTTCAACTTATCTCCCTAATGCTTTACTCAAATTTCTAGCGGGAGTACTCATTGGATGCAAAATTTAATTCCTCATCCAAAGAGTACCCACGTTGCATACTCTCGATAGACCTTGCTACACAAAAAATGAGAAATACATGAAAGACGTGATTGCAATCATGTTTTTCATGTAGTTATCATTTTTTGTGTAGCAGGGTCCATCAAAAGTATGCAACATGGGTACTCCTTAGATGAGGAATCAAATTATGAATCCAACAAGTGTTCCCACTTGAAATTTGAGTAAACCCATAGGGAGATAAGTTGAAAATACGAGTTGAAAAAGTAGTTTTTTCTTTTTTCCCTCTAAAATGTGATGATGTAATCTAATCTTATTTTATTATTTCCACTATTATTTTATAACTTCCTTAGGAGGCCCATCTTAGACCTCAAAATTCCCTTAATGAAACTTCCAATATATTGGATCTTATTATCAATATGCTAGGATAAAATCCAGGATCCTTAACCATTCTGATGTTGCTTAATTCATAATATCCAAATAAATCTCAATGAAATATTGCTTTTGTTGACACCTAATCCTTGTGATTGGGTGAAAATATGTAAATAAATAAATAAGAAATATGAATAGTCATCGGGAGATGAACTGAACAGTCTCTCCCTCATGTATATAATGAAGACCTACCTGATGGAATAATACACGAATCATTTTTTTCATATGGAGTTATTGCCTAGCTTGACATGGTATCAAAGCCAACTCTTTTTTTTAGCTTTTATGTCCTTTGTAACTCCCTATTATGCTCCTCTGCTCTCCATTCAAAAGCACTATCCATACTGCCATTTTCCTTGTCTAATGTTTGTCCCAATTGCTATTTGTGTAGCCTGAACGTTTGACTACCTGAATGACCTGCTCCATGTAGTGCCTGTACACTTGTCTATATATTTCGCTATCCATATAATTCAGTGCCTGTATGCTTGTCTATAATTCGTTGTCCATATAATTCAGGGTCTGACATTTTCACTGTCCATATGTTTTCGCTGTCCGTTTGCAGCCCAGGTTTTAACTATTCTCAGTCACTGTTTACACAGCTATCATGCTACCACCATAGTGGCTGCCACTGCAATTCACCACCTCCACCATCCAAATGAGCCTGTCTTTGCATTTCAGTTATTCACAAAACCATATCTGGTTTGCCGGTTCTTGTCTGAGGGGCGAAAGAAGGATACCCAAGTCATGTTACCACTGCGCCATGCGGTTAAACACACGACCTCACCTTTGACAGTGCACTGTTTCACTTCCTTCAAACACTACCGAATAACGCACTGTTTCACTTCCATAGCATCGAGGTTCTGAGCTCATGCGTGGAGGCACCATGAAACATTTTGAAGCGAGAAAATTTTTTGATGATGCCTTTTTCTATTAAGCCGAGAATGTCAATTGCGCCTTACAATCCACGCTCATGGTGCTACGTTAATTGACCGTTGTTACTGCGTTTTTGATTATGAGAAGATGCAAACGTACCTTTGTTGGAACGTTGTCCTGGTGAAAGCCGCACTTTGCCCCACTTTGTGTATGTACTGAAGTTTTTAGCATTATATTCAAGCTGGTCTAATTACACTATATTTACGTTGCCTGATTTGGTACGCTGCTGGTATATACGCTGTCTGATTTTTTGTGATACACTGCTGGTATATACGCTGCCTGATTTTGTGATACGCTGTTGGTATATACATCATTTTAATACATGCGTTGAACTGTAACGTTGCTCCATGCGTTGATTGTTTTTGGACGATGGCTTATATATATATAATATATATATATATATATATATATAATATATATATATTAAAAATTCTGTTATCTTTAAGTTGCATTACAGTCTTGGTGTATTACAATCTTGAACACTGCCCAGTCTGAGTTCTGTAGTGTTTTGGAGAGTTGTGGCACGGAATTGGTAAAGAACGACGAGTTGCTGCAATTCCAACTGAATGATAGTGAAAGATATGTGGTGATGGCATTAGGGCTTATGTTGTTTGTTTTATGATGACATGCCATGGTATAATATGTGAAATATAGATTGCATGATTGTAGTTGATTTCATTTTTTTGGAAAGTCATAGCAAATTATAATTAGTTTTTTGCTACGAATACTGTAATTATTTTTGGGCTTAGTTCAAATTTTTATGATGGAGAAGTTTGTTGAAAAAGTGAAGGGTTTGGAAAAGAAGAAAACTCTTCTTGTACACAGAGAGAATAATCTTGCTCAAGATTCTTCCTGAGGAAGAGGTGGAAGAGATTTCAGAGGCAGGGGGGCAGAGAATATCAAGGATAAATGGCAGATTTGCACTGCATTCACTGCAAAAGAAATGGATCACATGATGCATCTACATGAAAGCTACCATGGGACAAAATTGAGCAGAAAAGAAACCAAAAAAAAGGTAAAATTGATGATACAGACAAAGGTAAAGCACCTGAACCCGCTCACTATGTTGTGGCACAATGTAACATTGGAGTAAATGAAGATTTATTTAATGCTTCACTTGCTTCTTGGAAAAATGATTTGTTGCTTGATTTAGGAGAAACCTGCCACATGACTCATAGAAAAGATTTTTTTGAAGATTTCACTGACAATGTTGATGG
>APFE031454331.1:0-17210 GCA_000404065.3 Pinus taeda
AATTTTCCATGGTTTTTCCGAACAAAAGATTCACCAACTTCCATAAAATAATTCACCCAATTTTATAATATAAAACTTTTTTACATTAAATATCGACAAAATCATCTACAAAGTATATATAAAAATATAATAAATTTTAATGTTTTTACAAATATATGCCCAAATATTTTATAGTTTTTATATTAGAGACTAGTAAGATTCGTTGAGGTTTATAAACTTTAAGATAAATTTCCATCCTTCAAATTTTTCTTGCTTATTGGCATGTTTCTTTCTTCATTTGAAGAAGAAAATAAAAAAGGCTATAATAACATCCTCTTAATTCATTTTATCTTCATGGTGTTCATCTACATATCCAATAACTGTAAGACATTTTTTTCAATTATTCTAACAACCTTTATATTTCATTTTTTGCGAGATTTGTAGCGATAGATTTTGAATATTGTGTGGAATAATTTATGTTACCCTTTTTCTTTAAACTTATAGACAAAGACTATTTTTTTGAACACTTTGTTTATGTCATCATAATCTAACTAGAAAATTTCTCCATTCCAAAGGAAGTTCAAAGCCTTAATTAACTCTTCACTCACACCTCTAAGAAGCAGAATTTTTGGGTATTCCTAATCTATCATGCAAATATATGTCCTCTTCTAAGTTAGTTGAGATATTTCTTCATAATATTCTATGGATTCACTCTCTCTTTGGATCATTCTAAGAAACTAATCTCTAGTTTCTCTAGAATTGCAATGATCCATGCATTTCTTTATGAAGGTTTGCTTCACTTGTTGGTGTACATGTGCATTACCTCCTACTATTTTTAGAAGTTACAACTTATAGTATGGCTATTTTTAGTATGCATTTTCATGTATGATGACATGTGGTAGAGATTAGGCATTGACTAGGTAGTGACATGAAGATATCTTATCCATTACTCCACACTTCCCTATCCATAACCTAGCTATTCAAAAGTGCATAATTCCTTCCTATTTCTAGGGACATTCCTCATCCAGAACCTTATACTCTTACCCTTTTATCATAAGAATACTTATCCTTTGAATTTTATTTCTATTCTTGAAGTATTTCATGAGTTATTCAGTTAGGAGTTTCATGTCTGTGTTCTTACTATAATTATCACTTCTTTATGGCTCAGCCTATCCTTATCCAACCTTATTATTGACCCTAACTCTATTTTAGATGATAAAACTCCATTTTCGGCTAGTTAATTGGATCTAAGAGTTCCTTTTCTTATTTGTGCATGCACAAGGAACCATACCTAGTGCACATTACCTCTCCCTATGAATTTTGTATTTAACTGTAATCTAGTCAAGTAGTTGTTTATTCCATTGGCAGGAAATTCAAATTGGTCTTTCAATCTCTTAGTCGATTTGAGTGTTCTTTTATTCTCTATTCACTCTTTTTCATGACATTGTTAATGTAGTTGTTTTTTACACAACTAGATCTTTTGATTCCTAAAATACAACAAGGTACCAAAGAATTTAAGGATTTTGTGAAAAATATACTCATATTATTGTATGTCATATAGAATTGAACAACCCGAACAAAATGCATCAACTAATTATCATTGTTATTCATACTCCATTTAAATAGTTGAGGGGAAGCGCCACATAATTCTTCTAATATGAAGGAAATTTATAGTCATTATGCATACTAAGGAAAATATCAATTTATCTCTAGTGAAGGAAAGGTACTTTAACGAAATGGATATGGATTATGTGACATCATGGTTGTACATTTATATAGTTTTTCTCTTCCATATTGATTCTTTTACAACTCCAAATGACACATGAACTAGGTTATATGGGTTATTTGGAAATTTGGATGGGTTGAGAGAACATCAATTGGAAAATGAGTTCACATATTTCAGCCCATGAAACTTCTAAAACATACAATACTTCTTCTCTATATCTAATATTATAATTCAATAGTTAAGGTATGTGGCATTGATAGAAAATAGAAGAACCTTATCATATAAGTATTTCAAATTCAATACCTATGTATTCCAGGCTTGTTTGTCCTTTCCACACTAATAGAATTTATATGGGAAAAACCTAGAAGATGCATTATATAGATGACTTCATAGATTTAGTCATTCACTAGCAATATAAGATTATTAACATGGGGGATATCAAGATACTCAATACCCATGTACCTATGATGAATGATGATAGCAAGAAGAACAAGTAGAAATCCAGGGATATTGATCACATAAATGGAGAAAGCATTGAATTCACTAAGGAGATTTTGATCACTAAGGGAGGAAACCCTAAGAAGGAGAGAAAAACGTGAAACACTTATAATAGTTTTTTTCATCCAAAGAGTTCCTATATATTAATTTTCATTGTTCTTATGCATCAAGTACTTCAGTAACACAATTTTTTTTATATTGCATATCCAATTGTGTGAACATGATGATTAATGACAAGACAACAAAATATCAAGATAAGGGTTATTTTTTTCATATTATCACTTTGGTATTTGATATATTTATCTCAGAATTAGGTGTTTCTAATCGTATTTCATTATTTTTCTTCCTTTATACCTTTTCTTAGACCTCCTATATTGTTGTGAGACAAAACTACTATGAGAGTATTCAAATAAGGTTAAGAAAACATTGATTATAGAAGATTTAAGAATATGTTACATGTTATTAATCTCTTTGTGAATCTCATCTATATTTACTAAAACACACACTTAGGTAAATGTAAGTGAGTTTATTTCACACATACGTTACAAATTTTTATTAAAAATATACCAGATGTGTCTCTAGGTTGATTCATACAAAATAGTTATGAAATGATATTTTGTTTTTTAATATATTTTAAAATGAATAATAATGCAACAATGAGTATTGAATATCTTAGCTCACTCTAAATGTCAACCTATGTTTTGTGGAAACTTATGAGGTGTGATTCACTATGTATGCAACAAGAAATATCTTAATTTGAAATTAAATAGAATTCTAAACAATTGCATAGGTGCAATGTTGGAGTTTAACAAGCCATTTCTCTATGCTTCATGCCATAAATCTTGTGATATTCATTGTAACTCCCTTCACAAGGTACAAGTGTGGATAAATATATCAATTCATTTATGAAGGAATAAAGAAATAGGTAGGGAAAATTCTAAGGATGAAACCTTATCTTAAATTTTAGAAATCTTGGCCAATGTTAATAGTACCTAATATGTAAATTGTAAGATGTTTGACAAAAAATTTATAAAGTTATTTTGGTTTCTAATTATAATTTATATTATTGTATATACAATTGTAGCCATTCTTTTGGTAAAATAATTTTATACTCAAAATTTTGGCTGAATCATTTCTAAAAAAATGGAAATTGCGAATGTTTTTTTCGAGAAAAGCATGAAAAATTAGCCAACCTCCAAATATTATCCTCTAAAATTTCCCATAGAAATAGGTTAATGCATTGTTTGGACTAAGATACTAAATGATGCTATTAGATATCCAATCCTTATAGCTTTTAGAAATATTATATTTCTTATCAAACATGCTTCAAGTACTAAGGATTATAAACTAAATCGTAGCAATTAAATGGAGGAAGTATAAATAACATAAGTTTTATTCAAAGACACGAAGAAAATTGTATACATTTTTGAAATAACATGAATTAACTAGTTATCTTAGTGTAATATAGCAATTAATAGTCGTACCATAAAAGTATATAATCGAAAATGAAACAGAATTGAAATATAAAAAGAGATGCATATATGTGTTCTCAGATCTCTTTTTGAGTGGGACCTAATCAAGGATGCTATTGGAACACTCGTTTAGATATGAAAACATAAAGATGCAAAAAATTTATCTGATTCTCTTATTGAAAACCTATCATAATGATAGGGAAATGGGATTTATCCTACTTCAACATGAGGTGTTGGTAGTACTAGATAAATAATAACATTGAAAAAAGTATAAGTTCTCTAGTCTATCAACCTATCCTCCTATGTATGATTGGAGGGAAAATATAATTGAAATCCTAATCACTTCTTTGATTGATCGGTGTTATCCTTAAATCCTACATTATTTTTTGGGATCTCAACCACCCTGTTCAATTCAAATCCTCCAATTTAATAAAATAATAAAATCATGTGCACACAAAAAATAAATATAAAAGTAACCCTAATAACCCATAAAAAATACATCTTTTCTATATGACAGTCAAGTTTTTGAGAAAATTGTATCAAAATATTCAATAGGATAGGAAAAATAATTCATAAAATGAAGGGCTAACAACTATGAATACCCTTTATTATATTCCCACTTCCTCATTCCTTTCTTTAACTACCCACCAATTGAAGCTAAGAGTCAAAATTTTATTGGACATGCTTTTCATGTCATGTTGGCATTAAGGTGTTAAATAAAAAACCACACAATTGACATTGAATAATAATATATGTTGTGCACACGACCATGGTGTTAAAGCTATTGTTAGTGTGGATTTCATATTATTGACATGTTTCCATCATAGTGCTTGAGTGCACTTGGAAAGTTCCTTACCAATTTGTTAATTGTGCTTGATAAGTTTCATGTAATTAATTCTTAGAATTTTCCATGACGTGAGAGAGTTATAAGTGAGATGATACTACATCATTGACCTAGAGTGATTGGAAACAATATACATCATGGGAGGATATTAGTCACTTTTTTAAATAAGGATTTGCGATTGTGACACATACATCACATTAACATATCAAATTTGCAAAATGCAATTACATGCCTTCCCTTATGATTATATTTTCTCCCCCATCCCATAGGAATTTTGAATAGATGTTTATTGGGTGTACTTTTAAGGCACTCCTTGATGTTAACGTCATTAGTTAAAAACCTATGTGTAATCGTGCCTACCTAACAATAAAGAATATCTCCCATTGGAAAGCTTTGTGATTTAGATCAATCCTTGATCCAACACCTCGGATTATGATGGGGTATTTTTGACTTTTCTTAAGGAGAATATATTTAAAAAACGTGAATAAATACTATTAAAACAAGCGAATGGAGGCGATAGGGCTTACATAATAGGAGTTTTATTGAATACCTTCTTTTTATGTGCACTCTTTCTTCTCTCTCTATGTTTCTCAACTGCACAATGATTTCACCATCGTTTAATTTATTTGATGCTAAGAGTGTAAAAGAAGGTAGTTTCTTTTCTAAGAGTATAAATGGATAGGGCTTTCACCATTGGGCTAAAAGTTTATTTCTAAATTCAATGCATTTTTCATTGTGCCCTTCATTTTATCTCAACTATGAGATTACTAATGACTTTGTAAATGTGGACCTTTTCACATTGTAATACTTGTCACATGTAAGGTCACATGATATTTTTATACTAATAATAAGGGTGTAGCTCTAAACTATAACACAAGTAATCTTCAAACAAGGATCATAAGGTTTATACTTATAATGATCATCAACACTTAATGAAGCCAAGGTTTCAACCAACATTTCAATTTTACATGTATGTTTTTGAATGAGAAGAATTCAAAATGATACTCATTAATGGGTGTGCCATATCAGGGGTTCTCTAGTGGGGACAAAATTCCTTTGTGGGATTGTTGAGAGAACCATAATTTTCAACTTGTTGCACTAATGGGAAAAATCTTGTAATTTCAATTCATGCAAGTAGGATTCAATTTTTTACTCAAACTCAAATCATACGTATGCGAAAAGCATAAGTTATTGGTTTTACCAAGAATTCAAGACATGAATAATGTAAGATATTCTAGCTCTATTAAATGTTTATGCATAACCTAACAATTAAAGAAACATAACTATTTTAAAATATAGGATTGCTTTTCATTTGGCAATTGAATGGAGCTTATTGCTATAATAACTAGATAGCTAACCTAACTAGTATAATGAATACTGTATTAAGGGAATTCAAAATGCAAATGTAATCAATTATGGATCTACTTGGATGGGTTGATAGTTTCTCAACATTGACAAGACAACACTAGTATTAATATTGGTTGTGAACAGAAATAGAATCAAGAATCATATATCTTATTTATCAATAAATATGAATACAATACAAAATATTATAATCTAACATTATGAAAAAATATTTTGTGCATAATTCAATTGGTTCAACCTATTCCCATGGTTATGCAGAATTAAATGTTGGCAATAAGAGAGAATGCCCACAATTTATAAATTAACATATTTAACTAAGAAATCAATATCGATTACTAGTGATGCAAACCTATTACCATTAATTAGATAGTCATGTAAGTTTAGTCTTTTTGGATCCGCACCTTCTAAAGATAGAAGGACAAAATTTCTTTTTAATTTTATAATAGGTAAATAGCTTTCTAGGCATAATAAATCAACCTATAACATTGGAAACCATTATTCATTGTTGAAAGTAGTTAATAGTAATATTATACTCTCTAAATAACCCTATGAATATAATATTTTATATTATATACAATACCAAATAACATAAAAACACTACAAAAATAAATGGCATACCCTTCCTCATATTAATTCTCTTCATGATCAACATCTATATCATTTAAATCTTTATATATTCCATGTGAACTAACTCCTCTCGGCTATAAAAATATCTAATGTATTCTTCATGGATTTGGAGAAAACCTTTCTAGATGTCTTCCATCAATACTCATACTGTGCACATGGTGGATTTACTTTCACACACATGAATAATATGCCCTCCATTGTTATTCACTTGACATTCTTCATAGATTGGGGTGTTTCTTCCATGGATAGACCTTCATACTAATATTTAGGATCACTAGTTAAAAAAATTATTACATCCTACACTATATTCACTACACCCTTAGGTTTGAAGGGCTCCTTCACGACCTTGCTATCCTCATTAAATGAAAATTCAAAATGATTAGTATTTAAATTCCATGAATCCTTTACCTCTTCTTGATTCATGCCCATATGAAAGAAAATTGCATGGATTTTTTTTATGGCACTTAAGAAAATCATCCCATTTAAATGATTTCTTATACAATATCCATTTGCGAAGATACCCATTGAATCATCTATTCTAATTATTCATATACCTCATAGCCTTATTTTAGATGAGTAGTAAATTTATGACACAAAGATTATTATTTAGCATCACATCTATTATTTATGAAAATAGAATCCCCTTGAATTAAATTATTAATGAGGTAACAATTACTTGTTCTAGTGATTCTCATTTAGTCTAGAAGTCTATGATAAAAAATAAAAATAAAAAATCATTTGTACTAATGCATAATCATGCTTACCCTATCATCCACTTTATCAACCTTTCATAAAACAATTTCAACTCCATATATCAAGGGAACAAATTCTAATGAGTGGAGTCACTAAATGAGTTCTTCAATTCAATAATATATCATGGCCAACATATTAGGGAACTGGTCTTTGTCCTTTAGTGGAATTACTCTCTATTGTTTTATCATCCACTTTATCAACCTTTCATAAAACAATTTCAACTCCATATTTCAAGGAATCAAATCCCAATTAGTAGAGTCACTAAGTGAGTTCTTCAATTCAATAATAAATTGTGGCCAACATATTATGGATTTGATCTTTGTAGTTTAGTTGAGTCACGGTTTATTGTTTTAAAGAATTGTCATCAACCTTGCGTTCAAAAATTTGGGTTATTGTTCTAAATTTGAAAAAGTAATAGTAAATCAGGGTTGATAGAGACATCTTAGTAAGATGTAGGAATTAAAATAAATAAGAAAGCAAAAATCAGGTACTGAAATCAAAATAAAAGAAAAAAAAAAACATGCAAACTTTTTTTTGCCTTCTTTTTTAAAGATAGTGAAATAAACCAATTTTAAAGATTAAATGAACAAATTTATATATATCTAATATATATTAATAAAAACAAATGTTAAATAATTAAAAGAAACATTTGTTTAATTAGAAAGACTAATATTCCTTAAAAGAAACCCTATATATACTATTCCAAATTTTCAGAAGATATCCATATAATGCTTTTGTTATTAAAAACAAGTAATAAAAAATAGGTAACAATAATTAACTTTTAAAATTTTCACTCATATATGAAAGAAATAAGAGATTTTTCGGCAAAGAGAGAATAGGTCAATATATGCGTTAATTCCATTTCTTAAAAATTTGGGTTCGTTGGTCCCTCATTAGATTCTGCCCCGTGATTAAAAGAAACTGAAAAAGCGAAACCGTGAAGCTAAATTAAAGGATTTGAAAAACGTGAAGCTTATTTCAAATTTAAAAAAGTAACATTAAATCATAGATCATGATTAAAAGAAATTGAAGAAGATAAAGCATAAAACGCAGTGATTAAAAGAAACTGAAAAAGAGAAAGCCTGAACAGAAATTAAAGGAAAGAAAAACATGAACGTTTTATGCTTTTTTTTGGAATGACCAATTTTAAATTCTCTCCCATTTGTGTTTGTGGAAGAGACGAGGATTTGTCTTTGAAACCGTTATTCAAAAAAGGAGGCCAATATATCCGTTGAGAGAAACCCTACATATATCTATCTAAAATTGCAGAAATTTCTCATTTACTTCCTCCTTCTCTTATCTGTCCGATGTGTCTATGTGTGTTTGGTTTAGTCTGGTATATGTGATTGGGCATCTCAGTCTGTGTGCTTGCGAGTGTGACTGTGCTATGTCAGTCATGTTATATAAGGAGGGAATTGGATCATCCACGACTGCTCAAACAACTCCATAGCTTCAAAGGAAAGGCGGCCATCTTCTCTGCGTTTTTTAATTTCAGGTACATTTCTGCTATGTTTGTTTCTCTCTACTTTGATAGAGCCGATAGTTTTTTTTAATTCATTTCATCCATTGCAATGTATTTCCATGTATGTCAAAACTCTTTCTAATTCATTTCAGGGATTTATGTTGTATTGTTGTGAGTCGGTTATGCTCCTCCTCAATTCCTCTATCTCTACTGTCAAATTCAGCCATCCCATTCATTTCTATTCTATTTTTTTTGTTAATTTCTTGTGCACAGGGTTTATTCAGCTCAAACTACACAAGGAACAGGGTATATTCTTTTAATTTTTGAGTGTATTTTCTGTTAGTTTCTTTACCCATGTCATCATTCCATCCCCTTGTTTACCATGCTGTAGTTTCAGGTAATTCCTTTGTTGTTTAGTTTCTTATGTCTGCCTATATCAAATGGAAGGGATTAATTTATGTTGTATTGTTATGATGGATAGGAACCTCCAATTAAAGAGCCATTTACTCACTGCTCCTCCCCATTAACTCGCAGGGCTTTAATTGAGGGTATATGTCCTCTAATCTCTGAAACCCTAGTCTTTCTATTTCAGTTTTCTTGTGTTAAGTTTTCAGCCTATAATCACTGAAATCAAGAGTTCTGTGATTTTTCTTTCTTTTGATTTTCTGAATTTTTTTTCTATTAGTTACCAATCCAGCCAATAATTAATTTTCCCATTTCTCCATTCTTTGCTTGGTTTCTCCACTCATAATTGAAGTTCCTTTTTATCCCATCACTATTCAACTCATGCAGCGCTTATTAAATCATTATAGTTTCCCAATAATGGAATTTGTTGTATTTTCATTTTGTTTCTCCACTAGCTCAATTTTTTTTTTAATGGTGTACCATAGTTTCTATGCAATTCCTCTATAATGTAGCTTTATTTTAATTGCGTGCAGTTTGATATGAGTTATAAAAATCAGTTTATGTAACCTTGGCCCAGTAAATCCATTTTTCAAGAGTCCCTTCTCTTATAATTTTTCCCAACAACCTAATTTTTCTGTAGTTTAGCTTTATTTACTCAGGGATAAAAATTGGTTAGTGTAAGTTGTGTTTTTCACTGCTGCCTTCTTATAATTAAATCTAATTTTTGGTTTGCTTAATCTAATTTATGAAACAATGTGATTTTATATTAAATGATGGTTGAGCTTTTACATTTTAGAAATATGTTGTTAATTAATGTCTTATAAATATCTATGTAAAATTTAGATTATGTTTAATTTTTATTTAGTGCTATATATTTTATTTTTTAAATAATTTTTATTAATATTCATTTAGTTTGATTTATTTTTAAAATGATTTAAAAAAAGATAATTAATAATATTATTAAATTTATATTATACAAATTTTTAGGATGTAATATAGTGTATTGTTTAATTTTAAGTAAATAAAAATAAAAGGTTTTGTGCTAATATATAAATTTACATTAATAAAATTAATTTCTAATAAATATAATTCAATTACAACCATATATATATAATTTCATAAACTTTATATAATTTAATGAAAATAAGATAATGTATAATTGAGAAATGATTGAATATATAAAGATATAGGAAATAATAATTGCTTTTATATTCAATACATACTATAAAATAAAAGTAAAAGTAAATGTTTTTTAACACTGATTAATTGTCTCAACTACAATATGTATATAGATAAAATCTTATAAATTTAGTAGAATGTAGTAGGCTAGGCTAGCTAGCTTAAGATAGAATAGGCTAGGGTAGGCTAAGGTAGGCTAGGCTAGAGTAGTCTAGGTTAGACTAGGCTATGATAGAGTAGGATAGGCTAGAGTAGGCTAGGCTAGGTTAGGGTAGGTTAGAGTAGAATATGATAGGCTATGGTAGAATAAGATAGAGTAGGCTAGGCTAGAGTAAAGTGGGCTAGGCTAAGCTAGAGTAGGCTAGCCTAGGCTAGAGTAGACTAGGTTAGACTAGGCTAGAATAGAGTATGATAGACTAGGCTCGGCTCAGCTCTGCTCCACTAGGCTAGGCTATGGTAGAGTATACTAGGCTAGGTTAGTCTAGAGTAGACTAGGCTAGGATAGGCTAGAGTAGGCTAAGCTAGCCTAGAGTAGATTAAGCTAGAGTAGGATAGTCAACTAGAGTGAGCTTAGCTAAGATAGGGTAGAGTAGCCTAGGCTAGGCTTGAGTAAGAAAGGTTAGGCTACAGTAGAGTTAGCTAGGCTAGGATAGGTTAGAGTAAGCTAGGCTAGAATATGTTCGAGTAGAGTAGGTTAGGATAGAGTAGGCTAGGCTGCTAGAGTAGGCTAGGTTAGGTTAGAGTAGGGTAGGCTAGTGTAAGCTAGAGTAGAGTAGGCTAGGGTAGAGTAGGCTAAGCTAGAGTAGAGTAGAGTAGAGTAGAGTATGCTAGAGTATCTTAGGCTAGAGTATAGTAGGCTAGGCTAGGATAGCGTAGAGTAGAGTAGAGTAGGATAGAGCAGGCTAGGCTAGGTTACCTTAGAGTAGAGTAGAGTAGGATAGGGTAGAGTAGGATAGGCTAGGCTAAAGTAGAGTAGGCTAAGTCAGAGTAGAGTAGGCTAGGCTAGGATAGGATAGGCTAGGCTAGGCTAGGCTATGGTGTAGTAGAGTAGAGTAGGTTAGGCTAGGATAGAGTAGACTAGGTTAGCCTAGGCTAGAGTAGGCTAGGCTAGGCTAGAGTAGAGTAGAGTAGGCTAGGTTAGACTAGAGTAGGCTAGGACATGATAGGATATGATAGGATATGATAGGCTAGGTTAGGCTAGAGTAGAGTCTAGTAGGAGGATATGATAGGATATGATAGTGTAGGTTAGGCTAGAGTAGAGTCGAGTAGGCTAGGCTAGCGTAGACTAGAGTAGGATATGATAGGCTAGGCTAGAGTAGGCTAGGATAACCTGGGATATGATAGAGTAGGGTAGGCTAGCTTACGATAGGATATGCTAATGTAGGCTAAGCTAGGCTAGAGTAGCCTAATATGCGAGAGTAGGGTAGGCTAAGATAGCCTAAACTAGAGTAGGTTAGACTAGAATAGTCTAGGTAGGCTTGAGTAAGCTCAGCTAAGCTTGTGCACTCACTCCTCTAAGCTAGGCTAGAGTAGGCTAGACTATGCTAGAGTAGGATAGAGTAGGCTAGGCTAGGCTATAGTGTCCTAGAGTAGGCTAAGCTAGAGTTGATTAGGCTGGGCTACAATAGAGTAGAGTAGAGTTGGCTAAAGTACACTAGGCTAGGCTAGAGTAGGGTAGGCTATGGTAGAGTACAGTAAGCTAGGCTAGAGTAGGCCACCCAAGAGTAGGCTAGGATAGGCCATACTAGGCTAGGATAGGCGAGAGTAGGCTACGATATGCCAAAGTAAGCTAGGCTAGGCTAGAGTAAGCTACAGTATAGTATAGTATAGTAGAGTAGAGTAGAGTAGAGTAAGCTAGGCTAGAGTAGAGTCAAATAGAGTAGAGTAGGCCAAAGTAGACTAGGCGAGGCTAGAGTAGACTATGCTAGGCTAGAGTAAGGCTAGAGTAGCCTAGAGGAGTATAAAGTAGGCTAAGGTAGGGTAGGCTAGAGTAAGGCTAGGCTAGACTAGGCTAGGCTAGCCTAGGTAGGCTAAGCTAGGCTAGCCTAAACTAAGGCTAGAGTTGGCTAGAGTAGGATAAAGCAAGCTAAGGTAGGTTAGGCTATGCTAGGCTAAAGTAGGCTACACTAGGCTAGAGTAGAGTAGGCTAAGATAGGCTAGGATCGAGTAGGTCATATTAGAATATTCTAGCCTAGAGTAGGCTAAGGTAGGCTATAGTAGGTTAGAGTAGGCTAATGTAGGCTTGTGTAGGTTAGACTATAATAGTATGGGCCAAAGTAAGCTAGGCTAGAGTAGGGTGGAGTAGGCTAGTAGGTTGGAGTTGGTTACGGTAGAGTGGTAGAGTAGGCTAGTACGTAGGAGTGCGTTAAGGATAGTCTAGATTAGGATGGGATAAAGTAGGATAAGGTAGGCTAGGCTAGGATAATTAACGATAGAGTAGGCTAACGCAAGCTGGGCTACAGTAGGTTAGATGAAAATCGGCTAATCTAAGCTAGAATAGGATAGAGTAGGCTAGGATATGCTAGAGTAGGTTAGACAAGAAGAAGAGAGGCAAATATATAGGTAAAATAGGCTAGGCTAGAGTACATTAGCTAGAGTAGGTTAGAAGAAAATAGGCTAATCTAGGCTAGAATATGATAGAGTAGGCTAGGATATGATAGAGTAGGTTAGACAAGAAGAAGGGAGGCAAATATATAGATAAAATAGGCTAGGCTAGAGTAGATTAGGCTAATGTAGACAAGGCTAGGCTAGGATAAAATAAGATAGAGTAGGCTAAGGTAGGTTAGGCTAGGGTAGGCTAAAGTACTCTAAAGTAGGCTAGGCTAGGCTAGAGTAGAGTAGCTTAAACTAGGCTATGCCATAGTAGGTTAGACTACAATAGGCTAGGTTATAGTGGGCTAAGCTAGGCTAAGCTAAGCTAGATTAGGATAGAGTAGGCTAGGTTAGTTTATGTTAGAGGAGAAGAGGACAAGAAACTATAAACAGAAAGTAAGATAGGCTAATGTAGGAAAGTCTAGGCTAGAGTATGTTAAGATAAGCTAGGCTAGGATAGAATAGGATAGAGTAGGCCAAGGTAGGCTAAGCTACAGTAGGCTAAAGTGCTATAAAGTAGGTTCGTATAGGCTAGAGTAGAGTAGGGTAGACTAGGTTAGGACATAGTAGGTTAGACTAGAATAGGTTAGGCTAGAGTAGGTGAAGCTAGGTTAGAGTAGGATAGAGTAGGCTAGACTATGCTAGAGTAAATTAAAGTAGAATAGGATATGCTAGACTACCCTTCGCTAGGGTAAAGTAGGTTAGGCTCGACTAGGGTAAAGTAGGTTAGGTTGGAGTAGTTTAATCTAGGGTAGGCTAGAGTAACCTAAGTTAGGCTAGGCTAGAGTATGGAAGGCTAGAGTATGCTAGGCTAGGCTAAGCTAGAGTAGATTAGGCTAGGCTAGGCTAAGCTAGAGTAGACTAGGTTAGGCTAGGTTAGAGTAGGTTAGAGTAGGCTAGGATAATGTAAAATAGGCTAGAGTAAGCTATGATAGGTTGGACTGCGCTAGTATGCTATAGAAGGCTAATCTAAGCTAGGGTAGAGTAGATTAGCATAGGCCAGAGAAAGCTAGGCTAGAGAAGGTAAGGCTAGGCTAGTTTAAGGAAGAGTAGGCTAACCTAGGCTAGGTTAGAGTAGGCTAAGGTAAGTTATGGTGGAGTAGGCTAAGCTAAGCTAGGAAAAGCTAGGCTATACAAGGTAATACTTGGAAAGGCTAAGTAAGAGTGGGCTGACATAATCTAGGGTAGGTTAGGATAAAGTAGGCTAGATTGGGATAAGATAGACTAGGATAGAGTATGTTGGGCTAGGATAGTCTAGGCTAGAGTATTCAAGGCTAAAGTAGGTTAGAGTATTCTAGCCTAGTTTACGCTATGTTAGAGTAGGATATTATGCTAGAGTAGGTTAAGTTAATCCAGGTAAAGTAGGCTAGGCTAGGCTAGGCTAGGCTAGGCAAGGGTAAGCTAATCTAGGCTAGGATAGAGTAGGCTAGGATAGGATAGACTACGCTAGGCCAGATGAGAGTAAGATAGAGTTGGTCATGATAGTCAAGGCTAAGCTAGAGTAGGCTAGGCCAAATTATGTTAGAGTAGGTTAGGTAAGGCTAGGCTAGGCTAGGTTATAGTAGTGTAGGTTAGGCTAGGCTACATTATAGTAGGCTAGGCTAGAGTAGACTAGGCTAGGCTAGAGTAGGCTAGGCTAAACTAGGTTAGTCCAAACTAGGCTATGCTAGAGCGAGATAGGCTAGGTTATAGTAGGTTATTCCACCTTAGGCTATGTTCGAGTGGTATAGGCTATAGTAGGCTAGGTTATGCTAGGCTAGGCTAATCGAACCTAGCCTATGTTAGAGCGGGATAGACTACGTTAAAGTAGGTTGTGTTAGAGTGGGCTAGACTAGGTTAGAGTATGCTAGGCTAGGCTAAGAGTGGCTAGAGTAGGTTAGGCTAGAGTAGGCTAGCCTAATCTATGTTAGGTTAGTGTAGGCTAGGCTAGGATATGGTACTTTAGGCTAGTCTAGGCTAGGCTATGCTATAGTGGGATAGGCTAGGCTAGGAGAGAGTAGACTAGGCTAGAATAGGCTAAACTAGGCTAGAGTATGCTAAGCTAGGATAGAGTAGAGTAGACTAGAGTAGGCTAGTCTATGGTAGAGTAAACTAAGGTAGGTTAGGTTAGGCTAGGCTAGGCCAGAGTAGGCTAAGTTAGAGTAGGAAAGGTTAGGCTAAAGTAGGCTAAGCTAAGCTAGGATAGACTAGGCTAGACTAGGTTAGGTTAGGTTGGGCTAGGCTAAAGTAGGAAAGAGTAGGCTAGGGTAGGGTAGGATAGGATAGAGTGAGGTAAGCTAGGATAAACTGGGCTAGAGTAGGGTAAATTAAGCTAGGCTAGTTTAGGCTATATTTCGCTAGGTAAGGTTGGGCTAGGCTAGGGTAGGCTAGGCTAGTGTACCATAGGCTAGACTAAGCTAGAGTAGGCTGTGCTAAAGTTGGCTAGGATAGGGTTAGTGTAAGTTAGGCTAGGCTAGGGTAGGCTATTCTAGGCTAGAGTAAGTTAAGCTAAAGTACGCTAATCAAGGTTGGGCTAGGCTAGGTTAGAGTAGGTTAAACTAGGTTAAGCTAGGCTAGAGTAAGCTTAGTCAAGCTAGGTTAGGCTATGTTAGGATGGGATAAAGTATGATATGTTTCATTAGTGTAAATTCATGGGAGATTCACTTAATGAACGTTTGACATATGACATGCATTCGTGGAATACTAAACAATACCCTTATTTTTACTACATATTGGAAAATACCTCTAAAAATCCCATTATTTAGGCTAGGCTATAGTAGGCTGGCTCAAGCTAGGCTAAGGTAGGATAGAGTATGCTAGGCAAGAGTAGGTTATCCTAGGATAAACTAGGATAGAGTAAGCTATGTTAAGCTAGGCTAGGATAAAGTAAGATAGCTAGGTTAAGCTAGAGTTCATTAGCTAAGGCTAGGCTAGTCTAGACTAGTGGAGGCTATGCTAAAGTAGGTTAGTTAAGCTAGAGAAAGCTAGGCTAGGGCAGGTAAGGCTAGGCTAGTTTAAGTGAGAGTAGGCTAACCTAGGCTATGGTAGGCTAGGTTAGAGTAGGCTAAGCTATGTTAGGGTAGAGTAGTCTAGGCTATGCTAGAGAAAACTAGGCTAGACAAGGTAATACTAGGAAAGGCTAAGTAAGAGTGGTTGACATAAGCTAGGGTAGGCTAGGCAAGAGTAGGCTATACTAGGCTAGATTGGGATAAGATATACTAGGATAGAGTATCTTGGGCTAGGCTAATAAAGTTGGCTAGGATAGTCTAGGCTAGGCTAGAGTATTTGAAGCTAAAGTAGGTTAGAGTATGCTAGGCTAGTTTACGCTATGCTAGAGTAGGCTATTATGCTACAATAGGTTAAGTTAAGCTAGGGTAGAGTAGGCTAGGATAGGCTAGGCAAGAGTAAGCTAATCTAGGCTAGGATAGAATAGGCTAGGATAGGATGGACTATACTAGAGTATGTTAGGCCACGCAAGAGTAAGATAGAGTTGGCCATGATAGTCAAGGCTAGGCTAGAGTGGGCTAGGCCAAAAGTAGGTTAGAGTGGGTTAGGTTAGGCTAGGCTAGGCTAGGCTATACTAGTGTAGTTTAGGCTAGGCTACATTATAGTAGGTTAGGCTAGAGTAGACTAGGCTAGGCTAGAGTAGGCTAGGCTATGTTAAGCTAGGCTACTCCAACTTAGGCTATGTTAGAGAGGGATATACTAGGTTAGAGTAGGCTATTCCAACCTACGCTATGTTAGAGTGAGATAAACTAGAGTAGACTAGGCTAGGCTAGAGTAGACTAGGCTATGCTAAGCTAGGCTAATCCAACCTAGGCTATGTTAGAGCGAGACAAACTAGGTTAGAGTAGGCTATTCTAATGTAGGCTATGTTAGAGTGGGCTAGACTAGGTTAAAGTAGGCTAGGTTAGGCTAAGAGTGGCCAAAGTAGGTTAGGCTAGGCTAGGCTATGTTAGGCTAGTGTAGGCTAGGCTAGGATATGGTACTTTAGGCTAATGTAGGCTAGGCTAGGGTAGGCTATGCTATAGTAGGATAGTCTAGGCTAAGAAAGAGTAGACTGTGTTAGAATAGGCTAATCTAGGCTAGAGTATGCTAAGTGAGCATAGCGTAGAGTAGACTAGAGTAGACTAGTTTATGGTAGAGTAAACTAAGCTAGGCTAGGCTAGAGTAGGCTAAGCTAGAGTAGGAAAGGTTAGGCTAAATTAGGCTAAGATAAGCTAGGATAGACTAGGCTAGACTAGGTTAGGTTAGGTTGGGCTAGGCTAAAGTAGGCGAGAGTAGGCTAGGTTAAGTTAGGCTATGGTAGGATAGAGAAATTTAGGCACG
>APFE031454332.1:3400-14478 GCA_000404065.3 Pinus taeda
ATCATGAGACAAATGAGAATGGAACCATAATAGTAGTCATCTATTAATGAATAATAGGCAGAGAAAGATACAACCAAGGTTCTGACGTTGAACCTATTCAAAACAGAGAAACCAGACCAAAGATGCAGATAGAAGACAACAAATAAAACACACTAAGACTTGATCAAAATCCCCTTCCTGATGTTGATACACATGAAAAACAAAAGAATTTACTGTTGAAACACACAGTAAAAGGTTAAATTGTAACAATAAAAGGAAAGACATAGTGAAGGATAAAGACAGGTCATCAGAGTGAAAGAGTATCAGTCGCAGAGAGTATCAGATGAAAGACATAAGTAACCAAAGCCTCTAGCGTGATGAATTCAATAGCAAAGAGCATAAAGAGCTAAAAGCAAACCATAATAGCCAGTAACACCACAACAAAGGGACATCATGAAAGCAGTTCATTAGTTGCCTCTATCTTCTTGCAAGAAGAAATTTCTATTTCCTAAACTAAATCTCAAGATAGTTTGAGATATTTGTAATAACACCTTAGTATAAATACTTCACAATTTGAAGTATCTGGGGTGGATTCTTAGACATTTCTATAGAATTCTTGATCGAAAGATTGTAAAAGCTAATGCAGCATTGGCTGAGCCAACAAGATGGATTGATGAATAAAGACCTGATATTTCAAAGGATTCATATGCAGAGCGAAGTGTAGACAAGTATTTTATCACGTTGATGTTATCTCTTAAAATTTTCATATTGTTGATCTAAATATGAATGCCATAATTGGAATATTGTATTAGAATTTGTTTAATTACACTATGTTATAACAATTAGGCAAATCTATGTTTCCTACAAATAATCTAAGTTAAGGAATTCTTAGTTTCTCCTTAGTTTAGGTTGTTTCTTTTAATATTTGGCAAAGGATTCTTAATTGCCATTTGTTTTTGATTACCCCATGTTCTTCATTTCAATCCTAGTTTGAGAATTCTTAATTTCTCTCACACCCTGGTTAAAACCTTTTCCATCCCTTTGGCCTAAAGACCTACATTCTGCTCTGCTATCTTGCCCTTTGAACATTCCCTTTAGTGAATTGATCCAATTCTGCTACCCTTCTTTTGACTCCATATGCCCAATGGTCTAGTGACATCATTCTATCCATCTGTTTAAAGAACCCCACCACCTAATCTTCAATACAAATCAAAAACCCCCCTGAACCTTAAGAACTAGCCTAATATCCTAGCAAACAAAGCTAAATCATATAGAGAGAGCCCTCTTTGGACTTAGGTTGGCTAGAGCCTAAGCCTAAAAGTTGGTTTGTGCTTACCTCGGTCATTTTCTTTCTTCTAATAACTTATAGAGAAAATTCTGAGTGATAACATAATGATGACTCCACCAGGGAACCAACAATTCCTTAGTCCTAATAAAGCTTTAACAAATTTCTAATTCTATATTTTGAGCCTCTTAAAGTCGTTTCTTAGAAGTCATATTGAAAAATCTTACAAAAACAATTAAAATTTTGAAATTTTGGCTTCTAGGAAGACTCATTTTACTAGGGCTAATCCAGATCCCAATCCTCCCCTAGTAGTTGATAATCCCAAACTGATTTCAAGAAAATCCAAAAAAGAAGAAAGTTTAGTTAATCAAACACCTTTAGTTAAAGCTAACTCATGTCCTGATGAGTGGTTGTTTTTAGAAGATCTTCCCTTTGATGAGAAATTTGGTCTATCATTGTTTAAAACAAAGTTTGAAAGTGAAATATACGAAATTGTTCTAGATCTTGATTTCATTGCAGACCTTGAAGTCCAACAGGCCAACAGATCAATTGATGAGTATATTTTGAAATCTCCACAATCGTCCATTACTACTACTACCCCTGAGTTTTCTGAATAGATCTCCACTACTTTGAGTTCACCATTGTTCCCTTCAACTTCAATACCTTCTGAACCCCATTCTACACCACCATTTACCCCTTCACTCCCTCACTAGCCTATCATTACTCATTCACCACCTACTAGTCCCAGTTCTTCATCCACTACTGCATTAGTCCGAATTATATCAACCCCACAACTTATCCCATCCCATCCAACAACAATGGCAAACATATATGCTCCTCTTGTTTTACCTACCCAACTTCATGCTATGCCTGCAGATTATCAAAGTAAGATTACCTTGTTTGATGCTATTGGTCAGTACACTGCCCAGCAACATGTAAATAGGATGTCTGACTTCTTTGAACTACATGAATTAGATGAAGCTGATGTCCAGATGAGACTCTTTTCCAAATCTTTGACTGGTGATGTCAAGAAGTGGTTTAAAGCCTTCCCTGCAAATCACATAGCAGACCTAGTAAACTTCCAAAGGTTGTTTTTTGATAGGTGGGAAAAGAAAAAGAATCCTTTACAAATCCTTTCAAAATATGAGAATATTAAGAGAGGACCTAACGAAACTGTTCAAGATTACTGCACTAGATTCAATAATATATATAATGCAATTCCAGTTAACCTTAGACCCCCACTTGACTTAGCATTAAGAAAGTTCCCTGATGGTTTTGATACTGATATGTCATACCAACTTAGGGAAAGAAACCCCCCAATGTTAGAAGAGATGCAAAGTGTAGCTATTAGTGTAGAAGCTAATTTGTTAGCTAAAAGGGCTAGAGTTAGAAATGAAAAGAGAACTGCAAAGGAAGAAACTTCACCGTCTAATCTTAAAATAGATAACTTGGCTAAAAAAATAGAAAGACTAATGGAGAGAATAGGTAACATGGAAAGGAAACCCCAATGGGGGAACCAACAAGCACCTCCAATTAGAAACCCAAATTTCAAAAATAACCAAAACATAGGAAAAAACAGACCAGATCAGAACATAAGGCCTCATTTTCAAGAAAATTATGTAGAAACATCCAATCCAGAAAATCCAGAGCATGATACACAATTTAACCTAATGGGAGTAAATGATGAAGACACTATTTTTCTAACCCAAGATGAGCAGGAACTGTATATGCTGCAACAATTACAGGTACAACTGGTGAATCATTTGATTATAAACAAGGATATGACTTTGCTCTTTTAGAAGTTCACAAGCAATATAATCTAAGAAGAAAAAGGAATGTAGATGTCCCTAACCAAAATAAAAAAACAACACATAATCAACCCAAAAAGATAAAATAAGCCCCTATTTCAAAGATCCTCTAAATTCTCCCTAGGCAAAACCCAAATCCTTCTGCCCCCACAATTTTAGATATTTGATCTGATCAACCTTCTGCTAATCAAGCATCCACTTCAATTCCACTTGAAAATCCACATAAAGAGATACCCAATAAAGAAAAAGAAAACAATCCTACTAAAAACCCTTCTACAGAAAATCAAAACCTTCAATCAGAAAAAAACTCTTTTCTTTTCAATTTGGGAGCAAAGATAGCTAAGTTAAAGATTCCAGTCCCTTTAATAGAACTAATCAAGAATGAACCTTACAAATCACAGATAAACTAGACATTAAACATTGTTGAAAATGAGGATTCAGTTAACTTGTTTGATCATAAACCAAAACTTATATTTGGTCCTGATGTTAATGGAAAACCACTAGAAGGAAGAGTTCCACCTTTTTACATAAGCCTTAGTATCCATGACAAGATTATACACAATGAAATGGTGGATTCTGGAGCCTCTCACAATTTAATGCCCAAATCCGTAATGAAAAAGTTGAACCTAGACATAACAAAGCCTTACAAAGACTTATTCTCATTTGACTCAACTCAAGTAAAGTGTCTAGGATTAATCAAAGACATATTTGTTACTTTAGTCCAATATCCTACCAAAGGCATCTTGATGGACATTGTAGTTGCTGATATTTCACCGAAGTATGGCATGCTTTTATCTAGATCATTGGGAGCCAAACTTCATGGATCTCTACAACTAGATATGACCTATGCAACAATTTACGTTTTTGGAAAACCTAAGAAACTATACCAAGAAACCTTAATGAAATATATGGTAAGTAGCCAGGACGGCCTCAAAACTTTACCATCTAATCCATACACTCAGATATTGACTCTTTTATTTTGTATAATGCTGATCAAACTCAAGAAACACTTTTAGATAGTATTGACACAGAACCAAAAGAAATTGCAGTTTATACACCATATGAGACTAATCAAACTACAGAGATATTCAATGAACAAGAAGGTCTAATTGCTGTGAATGATGAAAAGTTTGTTCCACCAGATAGTGAAAATTATGATCATGAGATATTATGGCACTTAGAGTTTGATGGATCAATAAATAGGTTAGGAGCAGGAGCAGGAGTGTAGATATATAACTTGGAGAAAAATTATTGAGAAGGCCATGTATATAGACTAAATTTTAAATGTACAAATAACATAGCTGAATATGAAGCATTAATTTTAGGTCTTAAGTTAGTTAGAAATTTAAAAGAGTTTCTATTATGGGAGACTCTGAACTAATTGTGAAACAAATTGATGCTATATATATGACTAAAGACCCTAGATTAAGATGCTATAGAGATACTATTGTAGAAATACTTAACACTTAGAAACAAAGCTTGCATTCATCCCTAGGAAACATAACATGCAAGCCCATAGTTTAGCAATGTTTGCCATCACTTGTGAATTACCCTTCCAACCTAATTATCGGTACACTGCTGAAGTTAGGCATAGACCTACAATTCCAGATAATTTGAAGAATTGACAAATATCCACTAATGATAAATAAATAGATAACTTTTTACTTTAAGAAGAAGAATTTTTAAATAATAACATAGATACTGATACATCCATAGATCTTGACACTAAGGATAATATAGAAATAAACAAGTTAGAAGATGATAAAATAAATAGACTGAACCCAACTGAATTTAAAAAATCAGATGTAGATAACTTAGAGCTAATGGAAATTGATGAAATGATCAATGAAGAAACTGAAGTAATTAATCTTAAGGATAACTTATTACCAAAGGGATTAACCCCTCTGGAATATTTATTTGATTCAAATGATGTTCCTAGGAAACCTAAAATGGAACCATTAAGATTTGACTTTGAGGAATGCAACATAGGCACTGATGAAAGTCCTAGATTGATCAAACTTTCAAAATCATTACCTCCAACTGAAAAAGTAAAATACATTGAATTGTTGAAAGAATTTAGTGATGTTTTTGCTTGGAGTTACAAGGACCTTAAATCCTATGGCACCAACATCATCCAACACTGTATTCATATTAAAGAAAATCAAAAACCTTTCAAATAGAAACTAAGAAGGATCAATCTTGTCTTATTACCTGCCATAGAAAAACAAATTCATAGTATGTATGATGCTAAAATAATTGCACCAATCAGATCCTTTGATTGGGTATCAAACTTAGTGCCAACAAGAAAGAAAACAGGTGAGATCAAACTCTGTGTGGATCTCAGAAACCTTAATAAAGTATCACTGAAAGACAATTACCCTCTCCCCAAAATGGATCACATTTTACAAAGAGTAGTTGGATCAACCAGAATCTCATTGTTGGCTGGGTTTTCTGGTTATAATAAAATCTTAGCTCATCTTGATGACCAACCCAAAACTATCTTTACTACTCCTTGGGGCATTTTTATGTATGTGAAAATGCCTTTTGGCCTAATGAATGCAGGAGCCACTTTCCAGAGGGCTATGGATATAGCCATTGCTAAAGAAATTCATGATTTCCTTGTGATATATCTAGATGATATTATTGTGTTTTCAAAGTCTGACAATCAACATTTAGATCACCTAAGGCAAGTCTTCATTAAATGCAAGAAATTTGGAATCTCCTTGAACCCCAAAAAGTCCTTGTTTGGGTTAGAGGAAGGAAAGTTATTAGGTTACATAATCTCGAAAGATGGTATAAGAATAGACCCAGCAAGAATAGAAGCCATCTTACAAATAAGACACCCTAGGAACATTACAGAATTACAAACTTTCTTAGGAAAAATCAATTTTCTTATAAGATTTATATCTAACCTAGCATAATTAATTAGATCACTTAAAAATATGCTGAAAAAAGACTCCAGCATAAAATGGACTATTGAGGCTAAGAAATCCTTTGAAGATATCAAACTAGCCTTAACTAAAACACCTGTATTAATAATTCCTAAATTTGATAGAGATTTCATTTTATTTTCCTTTGCTTCAGAGCACACAATAGTTGTAGTCCTATTACAGAAAAATTACCAGGGCTATGAACAACCCATTGCTTTCTTTAGAAAAGCCTTGAGGGATGCCCCCTTGAAATACAATACAATGGAAAAATAGGCCTTGGCTTTGGTCAAAGCCATTAAAGATTTTAGGGTATACGTCTTGTATTCTAATATAGTAGCCTACGTTCCTAATTCAGTAGTAAAAGACATCCTAACTCAGGATGGTCCTGATGGAAAGAGGGGAAGTGGATTGCTCCTATCTTAGAGTATGACATAGAAATTAAACCAATGAAGTTAATCAAGGGCCAAGGTTTAGCGAAGCTCATGGCTGAATCAAACTGTCAGGCCTTGGATATTAACTTTATTGCAGCAATAGATAATGAAGAGGAGATGGTGACTCCACTAATCAGCCAGACCTTTCTTGAATCACCATGGTATGCTGATATTTGTTATGTTTTACTAAATTTACAAGCTCCTCCTAAATTATCTAAGACTAATAGCAGGTTTTTAAAGATGAAATCCTTAAGATTTTGTATATTAGACAATGTTTTGTTTTGGAGAGACCATGAAGGTATTCTTCTCAATTTCTTATTAAAAGAAGAAGTTGACAAAGTTTTACAAGAGTTTCATGCAGGTGACTGTGGAGGACACCTTTACTGGAAGACTACTGCAGATAAAATCCTTAGGGCTGGTTTCTACTGGCCTACCTTGTTTGCTAATGTCAAGAAATATGTGACCTCCTGTCACAAATATCAAAATTTTGAGGGAAGGAAAAAGCTCTTACCTTTACCCCTCAAGCCAATCTTTGTTGAAATACCTTTTCAACAATGGGGTCTAGACTTCATTGGTGAAATTCACCCACCCTCTGCCTAACACAAATTAATCCTTATTGCCACAGACTACTTCACGAAATGGATAGAGGCCATACCTTCAAGGCAAGCCACAGATATTGTTATCATAACCTTCCTTGAAACCAATATTCTATCTATATTTGGATGTCCAACTAAGCTCATTACTAATAATGCAGCAACGTTTAAATCCAAAAGAATGATAGATTTCTGCAATAAATACCATATCATCCTTGGCCATTCCATAGCATATTACCATCAAGGTAATGGATTGGCAGAATCCTCAAACAAAAACCTAGTAACTATCATCAAGAAGTTACTAGAGGACAATAAAAAAACTTGGAATAAAAATCTAGTCAATGCCTTATGGGCAGACAGATTGACTACTAAGAAATCAATTGGTACTTCTCCCTATCAACTAGTTTATGGAATGGAAGTTGTCTTTCCATCCTCTTTGGGAGTACCAGCAATGAATATACTTCAAGAAATACAGGTTGAACCAAATAGTATCCAAAGAAGTATCAACCAAACGATACATCTACAACAAACAAGAGAAGAGGTTTATGTCAAGTCCCAAGTTGTGCAAGAAAATATTAAGAATTTTTTTGACAAGAGAACCAAGGCTGAATATTTCTACATTGGTGACAAAGTGCTAAAATGGGACTCAAGGAGGGAAGATAAAGGAAAACATGGGAAATTTGATTTCATATGGAAAGGTCCCTATGTCATTTACGCTTATAGAGGAAGTAATGCTTTCTTCTTAAGAGAAATTGGTGGTACATATGCAGAAGGTGGGCCAGTGAATGGTCAAATGCTGAAACATTACTTCGAACCTAATTTCTAATTTTCATTTGTATATATTCTATTTTCAAAAGTCTAGTTCGGATTAGATAATGATCTTTGAAGTTGAAGCTCTAAGAGAAGGCCCTAAGCTTAAAAAAGATTCACTATCATAAGTATCAATAATGCAGATTCATAGAAGGACACTTTGCAAGGAAACATAAACAACAATTCAAAGGCTACTAATCTCTAAAGTTCTTAACATTTCACAAGGAAATGTCATCCCCAAGTGGAGCCATTGTTAGGTTCCTATACCAATAGGAATCATAATTTTGAATGGTTAAGGTTAAGCCTCGTAATATTTTTACATACCTTTGCTTTCTGCAAATGTTTTCCATATTATAAAAATTCAAAAATGCAAAGAGGGTATGTCCTAAAAGATAAATCAAAGAACAAAAAGAATAAGAGAATGCCAAAAAATGAAAACATATGAACCCCAAAAACAAAAAGAACATGAAAGTGTGCAAGTCCAAATGCCACTACTATTTACTTTTATGCATAATAATAATTGTGCAACTTGTTATTCATGCCACAATCCATGGTAATCAAACAGTTTAATCTTGGTTATTCCATGTTTTGAATTTTATGTTTATAGATTAGAGAATAAAATCTAACCAAACAGTTTAATCTTAGCAGATCATAGTTAGGTAGAGAAAATAAAAGGAGCTCATAAGCTTAATCTGAGCCCTTGGATGATATAAGATTAGAATTAGATAGTTTTCTTTATGAAACAAAAATAGTGAATATGGGTTTGCTAGCCTAAATGCACCCCAAGAAATGAAGAAAATATGTTCGAGGTAAGAAATGGGTAAGTAGAAGAAAGGTTGTTGAACTACAAAGATACTTGGATCAAAACACATCCATCATGCTTAGATACATCTTTCAACATGTATGGTCAACTATGGAGGCAAAGACAAAGATTTATAAGTTCATATGAATAATTTCCCCTCATTCACTTTTTCCCTATACTTACTAATTTCCTATCTACAAGTATATCCTAAGTACCTTTAATCCTACAAGTTAAAGAGGCTTAGAGCATTTCTCTGACTTTTGGAGGGACCAGACCCTCGGCTTATTGACTTATGGACTCAAGTGCTAGAATCCCCTTCACAAAATCATTCCCGCTTCATACAAGCCATTTCCCCTCATTGGCCTAAGAAAACCCTTTTTCCTAAGGTTAAACACCTTTTACCTAGGAAAAGCAATACCCCCCCCCCCATGTAAATCCCTTTCCCACAAAAAACCCATTAAATTTTTTTTATCCTAAGTATTGAGTATATATAAAGTTAAGTGCGCAAACACTTACACTTTACCTTTTCACTTAGGAAAAAACACATCCCCCACCATCGCATTTCATATTAATTACTAATTTTATTATATAAACCCCTATATAACCTTTTTCCTATAAATAAGCTAAATCCCTATTTAAATATCCCAACCCCTAGTTTTAAATAAAAACTAATATAAACTACCCCTTATCCCCATATAACATTACTTAGTTTACCTAATCCCGGTAAACCTAAGTTGATCCTGACATTAACCTAACCTGATTCCATAATCCCACAATTAATCCTCACCCGACTCCCTAATCCCTCATGAAGCCCGACCCGATCACTTTAAACCTGTGATTAATCCCTAAACTAATCCCAAACCGATTAAACCCCTGGGCCCCTCATCAATTCCCGTTCATTTCCCCCATGCAGCGCTTCCGCCCGACTACCGTTAGATCAACTTCCTGCAAATCCAATGGCCTAAAGCTATATCAACCACACCCGATGGACTGCCTTTACCCGGTCGATAAGGCGATTTTCACCCAACACCCGATGGCTACGTGTCAAGCCCTGACATAGATCGGGTGACCCCTCCTAAAAACCGCCCATGCCACTAATGTGGTGCGACAACTCTCAAAAACGCCTCCCTGCCAATCCGATAAACCACCCATCCTTCATGAATATGAATTTCGCGCCATTTTTTGACATTTTTCCCATTATAGTTTTAAACCCCGAGACCCCATGTTTTCTTGCCTTTCGCTAGTTTTACCGTTTAAACCCATAAAACCCTCATCTCCACCCTACACCTCTACAACGTGATTTCACCTCTGTTTATGTCTAAAACATACCCCAAGACCTTTCCCAGGCATCCCAGTGCAAATGAAGCTATCAAATTCCTTTCCAGCAGACCGATATTTTCTTAATTATTGTTGGATTTTACAGAGAATCAACCAAAGCCAAAGCTTGGATAAACAATTTTTATATTAGTTGCAGAACCTGTTTACTCCAAGACATGGAAAATTTTAAGAACCCCCCTAAATTTACATGTATAATAAATGGGCGAATCTCCATGGTATATAGGAAAATGGAAGGCGATTTTATCAATAATATGATATGTATATATAATTTTTTGGCGAATCTCTCACAGGCATGGCGAATATTTTCCAATTAAAATCTTGTGTTATTGAATACACAAAGAAATCATTGCATTCTTTAAAATATCTTTTGAAATCAAAATTACCGAAATTACATATCGATAATATAGTGGGTGTAAGATAAAATTCACCCGTGTCGTTCACAGAAAGCATGAGAAAAAACCTAATACTATATATAAAACCAAGAAAAATTCAAATTCATTACTTCTAGGGACCTCATACCCACCCTGCCAATACACACGTATGTTCCTGTTTGCAATTAGAAAAATTACCCAAATTACAATATGTTTACTCCAATTCTAGGGACCTCGTAACCACCCTGCCAATACACAAGTATGTTCCCGTTTGCAATTAGAGAAATTACCCAAATTACAATCGATTTACTCCAGCATATGTTGGAAAGTTATAGAAGGATGACTAGTGCAACCAATCCATTCCTTGTAGCCCTGAATTTGTTTCAGTTTAAAACAGAAGTATACAAATATACTTGTCCAATGTCTATGCTTTAACCATTCACCTTAAGATGTTTTTACAATATAATTTCCTAAGTCTATTTAATATCTTCATTATCATAAAAACAACCTATATCCATCTTAACTCCACATCTACCACTCTTAGGGGGATGAAATCTATTTATCCCTCTGAGCACTTGTAGACCCAGAATTAAGATGGATCTAAGATAGAATTTCCCCTTTAAATAGTCTATGCTCACATGAATACCATGGGTCAATACCATGGGTTATCATAAACCTGGAGCTTAAAAATTATTATTAGTAATTTATAAAAATTAATAAAATTAATAGTT
>APFE031454332.1:14498-25005 GCA_000404065.3 Pinus taeda
AGTTTGCATATCACGATATTTGATACCTCTCGGGGGTTAGTAGATCCAAAGTAAAGATGGATCTATGCTGGTTTAATTCCCCCATTTAAATAGGCTACATTCCAGGTGAATACCATGGGTTAATACCATGTGTCATTTTTATTTTTCTTAATACTAATATTAGGGTTAATAATTTTTTTTGCATGATATTAATAATAATCTAGTCCATGGTATTTGTCTCATAGTATTTTGCCCATAGGTTTCACCTAAATATAACCCATTTTTTTAGTGTTCGTAAATATAAGGTGACTTATGGAGTAAATATAAAAAAATGTTTTATTTTTTACCATATCTCTCGTTTATTTATATTTTTATTAATTTACAATACCTCTTTTACAAATATGATATTTGGCCCATAGGATTCACTTAAATAAAACCTCTTTCTTGAGCCTTCATAAATAGAATGAGGGTTATGGACTAAATATAAAAAGAGGTTTTATTTATTTACCATACGTTTAGTTTATTTATATTTTTATTTATTTACCATACCTTTTGAGTAAGTATAAAAATAAGTTTTATTTATTTACCATACCTCCACTTTACTTATATTTTTATTTGTTTACACCCTTTCATGTATATAAGGTGACTTATGGAGTAAATATAAAAAATGTTTTAATTATCTACCATACCTCTCATTTATTTATATTTTTATTAATTTACCATACCTCTTTTATAAATATGGTATTTGCGCCTTTGGCCCATAGGATTCACTTAAATAAAACCTATTCTTGAAAATGGGCGAATGGATTCACTTAAATAAAACCTATTCCTGAAAATGGGCGAATGGAAGGTTGTAACTCCTAATTTCAAGGGCTAAATTTACCTTTTTTACCCTCTCCCTTAAAATAAGGTGGGCTATTTGAGGTGATTTGTAAAAATGTACTATGATACAAAATATTTTCCCACTAAAAATTGAAAACCCCTTAATTTCGCCAAAGGGCGAACATTCGCCCCTAAAATCACCCCTACTCCAAGACTTAACCAAGAAACCTGTTAAAATCATAAATTCAAAAGAGGAAGACCAACTACACGAGGAACTGAAGATGAAGACCCTTGCACACAGAGTCGAGAAGAAGACAGTTATACAAAGCAGTGACATTCAAAACAAAGCAACCAAACTAGAGATGCAGTTAGAAGATAACAAATAAAACACACTAAAACTTGATCAAAATCCCCTTCCCGATGCTGATACACATGAAAAACAAAAGAATTTACTGTTGAAACACACAGTAAAAGGTTAAATTGTAACAGTAAAAGGAAATACACAGTGAAGGATAAAGACAGGTCATCAGAGTGAAAGAGTATCAGCGACAGAGAATATTAGATGAAAGACAAAAGTAACCAAAACCTCCAGCGTGATGAGTTCAATAGCAAAGATAATAAAGAGCTAAAAGCAAATCATAATAGCCAGCAACACCACAATAAAAGGGACAACATAAAAGCAGTTCATTAGCTGCCTCTATCTTCCTGTGAGAAGATATTTCTATTTCCTAGATTAAATCTCAAGATAGTTTGAGATATTTGTAATAACACCTTCCTATAAATACTTCACAATTTGAAGTATATGGGGTGGATTCTTAGACATTTTAATAGACTTCTTGATCGAAAGAATGTAAAAGCTATTGGAGCATTAACTGAGCCAACAAGCTGGATTGATGAATAAAGACCTGATATTTCAAAGGATTCATGTGCAGAGCAAAGTGTAGACAAGTATTTTCTCACGTTGATGTTATCTCTTAAAGTTTTCATATTGTTGATCTAAATCTGAATTCCATAATTGGAATATTGTATCAGAATTTGTTTAATTATACTCTCTTATAACAATTAGGAAAATCTATGTTTTCTACAAATAATCTAAGTTAAGGAATTCTTAATTGCTCCTTATTTTAGGTTGTTTCTTTTAATCTATAGCAAAGGATTCTTAATTTCCCTTTGTTTCCGATTACCCCCCTGTTCTTCATTTCAATCCCTGTCTGAGAATTCTTAATTGCTCTCTCACCTTGGTTAAAACCTTTTCCATCCCTCTAGCCTAAAGACCTGCATTCTACTCTGCTATCTTGCCCTTCTTTTGACTCCATATGCCCAATGATCTAGAGACATCATTCTATCCATCTGTTTAAAGAACCCCACCACCCAATCTTTAATACAAATCAAAAACCCCCCTGAACCTTAAGAACTAACCTAATATCCCATCAAACAAAGCTAAATCATATAGAGAGACCCCTCTCTGGATTTAGGTTGGCTAGAGCCTAAGCCTAAAAGTTGGTTTGTGGTTACCTCGGTCATTTTCTTTTTTCTAATAACTTCTAAAGAAAATTCTGAGTGATAACACAAGGGATTCTAAAATTCCGTTGGGAGGGAAATCAATCAGGGATGAAAACAAGGAATGTAATTGACTTGATTATAGGAAGTGGATTTGCATGAGACTACAAAAATTTACATGATGAAAGACTATTTGAACATATAAGTTCTAAGGCAAATCTTTTGAGGACACTGCTTGTATTCCCCCGAAAATGGCCAAAGGCAAACATGAATGACGATATTTAGATGTTTGAAAAGGTAAAATGGTACCCAACAAAATCAAAAGAATAAAACTATTTTGTGCCCAAGAGAACAAGTCCATTTAAGGTCTAGTAGCATCAACAATTAGAATTAGTTTCCTCATATGTCCTAAATAGCTAAACTAAGGATAAGGAAACAAAGAAAGTGTTGATGTGTATATGTCTCAACTTTGTTCAAGGTGCAAAAAAGACTACACAAGTATTTACCTTTAGAAAATGTATGAGAAAAGTTCAATTTACTGCAACATTTCTAACTACAAAGAGCATATATGGTAGAAAATTCGGGAAAGTGGGGTTAGCATAGCTATGAAAACTAATAAGAATATTTCCAACTCACCATACAAAAAATTGTGCACCACAAATCTTGTTTGAATTAATAGTTATATTAGTATACTATTGGGGATTTTCTCATAGTTGCTCATGGTTATTTATATTGGGATAAGAAAATGAAAATTTTTTCCATGCTAATAAGTTATTCTTAAAGTTCATAAATGTTTTGAAGTGTGCGGATTTTCACAGTTAGAATTCATGTTGGCAATCTATTTTTTCTTCTAGAGAAATTGTGTATCTTGATTGAAATGATTGATGTTTCAAGTGGATGCTCCACCCATCATCAGGGACACATAAAATGATGTATGTGTCCCTTGATGATGGGTGGAGCATCCATTTGAAATGTTGGTCATTTCAATCAAGATACACAGTTTCCTCAAAAGAAAAGACAAATTCATAAATGTTGTTATGAGGGAAGTTTTATGAAATGATATATCCAATAATTTTGCAAATCAATACCATAAACTAAAATTTTGGCAATGTTCTAACAAGACCTAACGCTACAAATTCGAAAGACTTAGATTGGAATGATAACGCATCATATATATAGTCTCTATGTCATTCTTATCCTACCTTTTAAAAAAAAATCATGTAAGTCTTGATGAATATATAAAACATGGCACTATCGACAAATAGATTTCCATCTTACATGTCATTTTTCAAAAGTTTTTATGTAAGCCTTCATGAAACATGGCACTATCCACAAACACATTTCAATCTTATATGTCATTTGCTAATGCTATAGGGTCTAAACTTATTACTAAGTCCAATATTTTCAGATGTAAAATACTATGGTCATTTGCTAATGCTATAGGGTCTAATCTTATTACTAAGTCCAATAATTTTAGATGTAAAATACTGCAGAATCTTGTCATGTTAAATGTCTTATTATATTGGATGGATTTGCATATTAGCATGGTATTATCTCAAATTTAAGTTATTGTTTTTAATTTAAATTTATTAGATTTTTTTAGAAATAAATATTTGTTAAAAATAATTTTATTAAATTTAAATTCATTATTTTCATGGGGTCTTGATAGACAATGATCGGGTGCTCTGTTAAGGCACTCCTTGATGCGAGTCACTGGTTCAATTTCTCCGCCTTAATTGAGGTGATATGTTGGGACATGTTAAGATGTAATCCCACCAAGATTATAATTTTTATTTAATAAATTGAATTATTATAAAATTATATTTCGAAATATATATTAAATTTTTAATAAAATTACAAAGATACAACAAAGATACATTTTATGCACAAATACATTTAAAGTATAAATTTGTGACCCTCTGTGGATTGAAAATAAAGTCACTCACAAGTATCTCTCCTTATTAGACAACTTAATGTTAGATTTCAAAATATATATCAATGTTTATTTCAAATTAGGAAGATCTAACAATGATAAGCTTCATATAGAAGTTCACTTAAAATATCTAATCCCTAAATCTTATAATTATGATTCTTTCATCGGCGTATCTCTCTTTGTAATATTGCATATATTATGATTTCAATGATTATCGCTTCTCATATTAAAGAAAATTTGTCTAGATTCATTTCGTTAGAACAAATTGTGTTTTTACCCTGTAGATAAATACAAGACATGGTGGCCAAACCCAAGGATGTTTACATTATATCAAGGTTTATATTATATCAAGATTTAAAGCTTATGATTGTGTAGATTGGGAATTTCTTAAGATGATTTTGTACAAGATCAGCCTATTAGTTCATGTTATGGACTAGATAATTGCATGCATCTTGTTAGTTAATTATGTTGTCATAGTTAATGGGGTTCCATATTGTTATTTTAAAGACACTAAGGGCTTAAGACATGGATTCTCTCCCCCACCCATTTTCTTGTTCATCGTCGATGGCTTGATTAGGAAGATGTCATAGTTTCACACTCTTGGTTTAACCTTTGGATGCGAGATCACCAAAAACATATCCATTACTCATATCATTTTTGCGGATGATGTTATTGTTATAGGGAATATTTATGTCAAGGAGTGGGAGGTTTTATTTTATATTATTAACTCTTTCAAAGAAGCATCATGCCTTTTCATGAATAGGGCAAAATCTGCTTTGTTTTCTAAGTGCCCTACATACTTATTGATTATGGAGATTGCTACAAATTTTAATGTTGTGACCAATGATTTGGAAATTGGTTTCAAGTATTTTTGTTTTAATTTAAAAACTAATAAGTGTTGTATTTGGGATTGGGATTGGCTGATTGACAAATTCAAGAAGAAATTGTCAATGTGGTCTCACAAATGGCTCTCAATATGTGGTGGAATGGTTTTGATATAGTTGGTATTACATGGAATATATATCCACTGGATGCATTTATACATGTTGAAAGTATAATCAAAAGGATTAATGCATATATTTTCTAAATTTTTATGTAAAGTTACAGGTGAAGATAAAAAGATACATCTTGTGAGGCTTCAAGAGTTTTCCCTTTAGAAAGAAGAAGGGGGTTGGAGGATTAAAGACAGAGAAATTTGGATGGGCATTGCTGATAAAGAGTATGTGGAGGGCTTTAAAGGGTACAGGTATTTGGCAAATGATCTTCAAAGGAAAATACCTAAGGAACAAGTCATTTCTATCGTGGTTAAAAAAATGGGCTCGGTGTCCTTTATCAATTTTATATATCTAGAAATGCATGATGAAAATCATCCATTAGTTGATAGGGAATCCAAGTTGGGAGATAGGTTGTAGCAAAAATGCGGAGATCAGTTTAGATCCCACAAAATGTTTTTCTAAGGAACACACTACGTCAAAGGCATTTATTAGTCATATACATAGCAAAGGGATCTATTATTTATATCAAATGTATGGTCCATAAGATGCATTGACTCCTTCCTGGGTTTGAGCTAGAGAACTTGACATTTATGGTATTTTAGCTATTGAGTGGGAAAAATATATCCAAAATTTATATGTATCTCCCTCTCTGAATCTGATGGTGTTTTCTCATGGGGAGGTAAGAATCTCCTAAGTGAGATCTTTGCAATAAAGGAGGTATACAACTACATATCTCCAATTCATAATTCCGCAACAACCCATAGTTGGTTTCGCAAAGTATGGAAGTGGAAACTTCCCAATAAGCTTAAATATCTCATTTGGTTGGCATGGCGGAACAAGATTCTTACATGGGATAATTTATGCAAAAGAGTCTTTCATGGTCTTGGTAGATGTATCATGTGCAAGTCAGCTCAAGAAATCATGGTACATCTTTTGCTACCTTGTCCTTTTGTGACATCTATCTAGACTGTTATTTTGAACAATTTACATTTACCTACTAATTGGAATCTTAATTCAATTGAGGCATGTCTTTTAGAATGTAGTGCTACATATAAGGAATATTGCACACTGCCATTTTATATCTTTTGGGGAATCAGAGATGCTGGAATGCTCTAATTTTTTATGAAGCTCCTGTTGACATTTAGTTTACCAGTATGAAGATAACAACTTTTTTAATGAAATTGGGCCTATTCCCATCAAGATTTCCACGAAGCATGTTATTATTATTGATATTTGGTCTAGATATCTTGTAGGATTATTTGATGGGGTGTCTTGTAACTATGCATGTGGAAGTGGTGCATATATTAGGGTTATCATATCATTTCTAATGGAATAGTGGCTTTGGCACAAACAACGTCCAAAGATTATAGCACTTTGGGGACTCTTATATCATGTTAGATGGTTGTACATAGTTTCTATGGATGTCTATGGAGACTCTAAAGTGGTCATAGAATGGGTGAAGAAGAGTTATTCCTTTGAGATGCCCTGGCTAATTAAATGGATGAAACGTATTAAAGTACTTATAGACTATTTTCGTGATCTAACCTTTTCTCATATTTCCAGGGAGCAGAACAAGGTTGTTGATGCATTATCAAAGGCAAATGTATTATTGGTCTTTATAAATAAGTATGGTAGTTGTATGATACCAAGGAGAAAAATTAGAGGGGTGATGAAGAGGGTGATACTAGTGCTCGTATGCCTTTTCTAGACATGCAACAAGTATTGGAACAATTGGTGTGTGATGATAGTAAGATTTCTAAAATGAAATTTAATACCAATCTCAGTTGAAGCCAAGTATGTCGTCCATGGTGCTTGTCCATGGGGATTATGCTTACATCATTGTTACAAAATTGTTTTCTTTGTCGTTGTATGGTCAGAATATTTTCAAATATTTAGCACTTCTTCCTTGGATTTTGAGAAAGAGGACTCTTAAACACAATACCAACACTCATGAGGTGAGATTGATATAGGCATCACAAACTAGAGATGTAATTAAGCACATGTTTTATATCTTCTATTCAAAAAATGTGGTCTTAACAAATCATTCTTATTGTCAAATATCTACAACACATCCAATAGCTTGGTAATGTTTGATTGTTATTATTTTGAAAGTTAAACTTGTGTGGCTTCTAGTCACAGGGGCTTCACTAGGGACGCAATAACATACAACATGGGTTCATATTGGGGGATATATATTGAGGAAAAAATGACATTATATATTGGGGGATATATAGGGGGTAAATGGTTTTTATATTTGTGGGTATAAAAAATGGAGATCAAAGTTAATGAAAAAATATAAAGGGTATAAAAAATGTTAATGAAAAAATAGATACCTACAATATCTAGTGAAAGTAGGGGCTTTTTAATTTGGGAAGGTGTATTAGGTTCATATTGGTAGGGGGTTAAATAATATGATTTTTAGAGGTATTTTCCATTAAAGGTATTGTTTAATATTCCATGAACATATGTGATATATCAGAGGTTCATTGAGTGAAATCCTCATGCTTGTAGTAAGCCTTGATAAGGCTCAAACCAATAGGAATTTGAATTTAATATTTCAAGGGAGGGTTTCAAATTGAATAGTTGTTTTCAATAATACATGCCCATTGATGCATTATGTAATTTCATAAATCTACAGTTTATTTAAGGGTCGATTGTGGATATTCATATTCCTTGTATGTGGTTGTGTCTCTTAATTTTGTTTGCATTTACAAGTTGTTATTTGTGTGCTATGTCTAAATATAGTTTTGGAAGGCTTGGTAGTTGTGGTGGTAGCATTCCAGTCAGACCTACATTAGAAATCTTTCATTATAAGTTTATTCAAATTTTAATTGTTGTATGTGTACCATTAACAACATTCATGAGAGAATGACACTTTCAATTGAATGCGGTAATGCAAAAAGGATTTGAATGATTGAAAAACGTCAATGAGAAAGTTGTGTTGACTTTTATTCATTTTGAGAAAGAGTTCCAAGTAGGTGTGATGTCGATGGGACAATGGATGGGACAATGATTAGAAGGGTGCTTAGTCAAAAGGAAAGCCAATTGCATTTTTCAGTGAAAACTTGAATGATGTAAGATCAAGAGTTTTGCCATCATACAAGCATTGAAGAAGTGGGGGCATTACTTGTTGCCCAAGGATTTTGCAAAAACAACCAAGAAAAATTAAATTAGTGGCACATGAAGTGGGTTGAATTATTACAAAATTTCACATTTTCGCTATATCATAGGGCCTCTAGGAGATCAAATAAGATTGTCAATGCATTGAGTAGAAGGACAACATTATTGATTACTACAATAGTGGATATAACAGTGGGATAGAAGAAATGAAGAACTTCTATGAAAAAGATGAAGATTTTGATTATTCTTGGAATACCAATAGAGAACCATTGAGTGGTTCAAACTCCATTCTTGGAAAATTTTATCAAGAGGGATTCTTATTTAGAAATAACAGCTATATATTTCATAGATGCACAATGATGGCTTGAGAGAGATCTTCATTCAATAGATGCACAATTGTGACTTGAGAGGATACTTTGGCATCAATAAATCATGTCCATTAGTTGAAAAATGTTGCTATTGTCAATAAAGCATGTCCATTAGTCGAAAAATGTTGCTATCAGTCTAGGATTGCCAGGGATGTGAAGAAATGGGTTGAGAGTTGTAGGATTTGTCAACATGCCAATGACTAAAATCAGAATATTATATTGTACACACCATTTCCAATATTGAAAGTGTCATGGGAAGAACACAAAGAAGTAATGATTCTATTTTTGTAGTTGATATATTTTTTAAAATCACACATTTCATTCTATGTACGAAAACAAGGGATGTAATCATCATAGTTGATTTATTATTTATGTAATTGTGGGGTTTGTAGTTTTTGCGATGGAAACAATGGAGGCCTGTGAAAATGATCCTCGACTATCATTTCCACCCTAATCCGATGGCACATATCTTTATTGTCATTCTGGTTCATGCCTTTAATAATTTGTGCATCACCCTTAGGTCAAGCCTATGTGATGTTTGGTACTAACTTGATTATTGTTGGGCCAATTTTCCATTTCGCTTTCAATTTCTATTAGCAGAATGAATTTTTGTTTGAATTAATGGAATCGGTAGTTGGTTTAGGATTCTACTTGCGTGACGCTCACTATAATCTTTAGGCATACCAAAGAAGCCTTAAGACATAGAAGGCTAGCCTGCGGTTTGAACCAACAACCTTTGCAAAGAGCTTTAACACCAATTGTTCTACACCCCTGGGTCTTCTAGGTTGGAAAATGAACTTGACATGAATTTGAAACCCAAAGCTTTAAGAATACATTCCAGAGAGGAATATTAGATATACAATAATTTTTTGTGAAAGGATTATTCAATGGAGAAGAAGAGGGGCAAGAGAAAATTCGGGGAAGAAGAAGAAAATGAAAAGGAGAAGGGAAGAGGAAGAACAAAGAAAAAGAGGAATAGCAGCAGAAGAGAATATGTGTTGTTTGAATATGGGAAATGAGGAAAGAAATTAAACATACATTCAATTATAAGTTGACCAAGAAAAGCACATAACAGATTTAAAAAATTGGATTCAACCACACGAATTAACACACAGGATTTACATGGTAAAACCTCGACAGGGTGTCAAGGAAACATCCATGAGGCAAGGGATTGGAATCTCTATTAATTCAACAATGATTCTCCACGATTACATTTCTCTGGCATTCACTAGTTTTATACAAGCCTCCTTCGTTACATAGCTGCTATTTCAGTATAAAACTTATTATTTACTTTTTTACCCAAATTTACATAATTTGTTGTCAAACTTCCAACAAACTCCACATTGACAACAATTTCCTAATCCCTTGCCCATGCCCATTCATCATATTTTCTGCAAGCCAAGAGAAGCTAAACATCATCACAGCTTCTCTACTATAACTGTCTTTGTGAATATGTATGCACAATTCTCTCACGTATGGACCTTTTGAAGAGCTACTTTTCCACCATCGATCACATGTCTCAGAAAATGATACCTTACATCAATGTGTTTGGTTCTGCTGTGATAAGCAGGATTTGTAGCCAGGTGAATAGCACTTTGACTGTCACAAAGTACATTTACTTTCTCCTGCGTCCTTCCAATCTCATCAAGCAGACCCTTTAACCAGATTGCTTCTTTACTGGCATCTGAAGCAGCTATATATTCAGCTTCAACAGTGGACAACGCAACTGTTTCTTGAAGCTTTGACATCCAACTAATTGCTCCACCTGCAAGAGTAAAGACATAACCTGT
>APFE031454332.1:33768-46314 GCA_000404065.3 Pinus taeda
ATCTTGCTGACAGTATTTGATATCATAATCATAATGCACGCATGTCCAACCTAATTATTGTAATTAGACGTCTCTAAATCCAACAGATAAGTCTAACCCTCTAAAGGAATGTTGAGGTAAAATGAATTCTCCTCAAGTTGATATTCTTCTGCAATCACTAGCATTGGAATAGATGTAGAGAAATGCAAAAGCATTTGCCTTGCCCCATACACAATTTCTTTCATTCTCCCAAATATAAATTGCCAAGTCACGGAGGACATCGTGAACTTGAATTACACCTCAGAATTGAAATACAACTCCCCTGAACTGTAACAAGCAACGATCTACAAGGGACTTTACATAACTATGCCCCCTGTTCTATAAATAGTCCTCTTCTTTGTTCTTAAGCAGACCATCTGCAATCCATATCTGCACCAATTCCTCACGAGTAAATAATGCATCCTCGTGAAACATGGCACAATATTAAACACCATTTTCTAGATTACCAGGTCTCAAACTATCATATCTCCATTTCAATCGCTGACACAAATTTCGATCAGGAGGACGATGGCTACTTGGAAAACTTGAATACACTATTTTCATCTGACTAGAACAGGGTCTTGCCAGTCATCGTTAGTTGCAGTTCCTGTCATAGTATCCACTGTTGTTTGAGAGCAGAGTAGATCACAACATATTATGAATGTAAAAGCAGAAGAGCAGATCACAGCAAATTATGAATGTAAAAGCAAAAGAGCCCACTGGAACAGAGAAAACAGAGCAGAATATGAATACAAAGGCAGGGATAAAATTCAAAAGAGGCAGATACATGGGTACTTACACCGAGGGGAAGGAGGAAGTTAATTGATGGTAAGGGGGATTCGATTTGATGGGATGCTGAAATATATAAAGGAGAAGCAGCTGTTGTGTTTCCAGCCAAACCAAAGCAAAGGCAGAACTCTGTGAGATGGAGGAGAATAGCAATAATAGAAGTCTCTGATCATTTTTTGCACCAAAAAGTTTATTCTGTAACTTTATTTCAGCAACAACTTTAACTGATGACACCTCCCACCTCCCCTCACTGATGAAAAAAGTCCATGATTCATTCATGTTTATATCATTCAAATTTGTACATTATTTTACTTAGTGTGAGGTTTCCAGTGAGCACTCAGCCGATACTTTATCCAAAAAGTTTATTCCGTTACATTCTTTCAACAACTTTTAAGTGATTACACCTCCCCTAACTGATCAAAAAGGTTTATGCCATGTCTCCATTATTCATTCAGGTTTATCTTATTCAAATTTGTACATTATTTTACTCAGTGTGAGGTTTCCAATGAGCACTCAGCCGAGACAAGTTTATCCATTACATTATCTAGGCAACGACTTTATTTGATAACTCCACTCACTGACCAACAACTTTATTTGATTTGATAACTCCACTCACTGACCAAAAGGTGTATTCCATGTCTCGATGACTCACTGCACCACCACTTTAAGGTATTAAAATTTGTAAATTATTTTACTCACTGTGTTGTTGGAAGTTTGACAACGAATTATGTAAATATGAGTAATTATTGTATTAATTATTACTAGTTAGTTTTATACTGAAATCGCAGTTATGTAACAGAGGAAGCTTGTATAAAACTAGTGAATGCCCAAGAAATGTAATCGTGGAGAATCATTGTTGAATTAATAGAGATTCCAATCCCTTGCCCCGTAGATGTTTCCTTAACACTTTGTCAGGGTTTTACCACGTAGATCCTGTGTTGTTTCTATGTTAGTTATATTCTTTTATTGGTCAATGTATAACTGTATAATATTGATTCTTTATTCATTCACCTATTAGAACTACAAATGGTATCAGAGTGAGGTTACTTGAGTTGTTGCGTGCTAGGAAGAAAGAGCGTGGAACGAGGAGTCTAGAACACCTCTGCGTGCAAGAATAATAAGCTACCAGACCTGTCTGAATAGTTTGAGGAAAAAAGCTGCCAGACCTGCATGAATAGTCCAAGGAAAAGAAAAGCTGGCAAACCTGCGTGAATAGTCTGAGGAAAAAAAACTACCAGACCTGCATGAAGACCAGCGTGAGGCCATTGTTGTGTGTTAGGAATATCCGCTGTAGAGGAAGATGGTTGCTGGAGAAAAGCCCATTGCTGCCAGAACTCCATTTCTGCATGGAAGGCATGAAATTGCTGCATCGAAGGAGTGAAGCGTGGTTTTGTTGTGTGTTAGTCTAGAACAGTGAAGGCTAGAGCCTGATCAGTGAACGTGGATCCGTGAAGTGTGTGCTGAAGAAGACCCTATGTCGTGCGTGCTAGAGAAGACCCTCTGCTTTGCGTGCTACTAGAGCCTAATCAACAAACGTGGATCCATGAAGTGTGTGCTGAAGAAGACCCTCTGCCCTGCGTGCTGGAGAAGACCCTCTGCTTTGCGTGCTGCCAGAGCCTGATTAGCAAACGTGGATCCGGGTATTTTCTAAAAGAAATTTTTTGTCTCAGAAATGTTCTTTTTCTCAGAAAGTTGTGAAAATAAAAGGGTAGATGTGTGTAAATTGAAGAAATTCTGAAAATAAAGGGATGAATGTGTGTAAATTGAAGGAAAAAAGACTGAGTTTTTTTTTAATTGAAGGAAAGGGAAAAAAAAAATTCAAAAGGTTTTTTCTATTTAAATTGAATTTTTTTTTTAGAAATAAGGAAATATATACCCTAGTTGAAAGACTGAAACCCTAGGAGAAGAACAAAATGGCCAAGATGTCGAATGTGAAATTCGAGGTGGAGAAATTCACCGAAAAGAGCAATTTTGCTCTTTGGAAACTGAAGGTTAGGGATTTGCTTGTGCAACAAGGGTTGCACAAGGCATTGGAGGGGGCAACTAAGAAACCTGCAACTTGACTAATTCTGTGAGGACTTGGATGCCCGAGCTCTCAGTACCATCATGCCTGGCAGATGAGGTTCTCTTTGGGAAAAGCTGGAAAAACTCTATATGTCAAAGTCATTAACCAATAGAATTTATCTGAAAAGACAGTTGTACAGTCTTCGAATGAAAGAAAGTTCAAAAGTTGCAGAATATTTGAATGTTTTTAATACACTTATATGCCAATTAACAGATATGAAAGTTAAAATTCAGGAAGAAGATAAAGCCATAACCTTGTTGTGTTCTCTGCTTGAATCATGGGATCACTTCGTAACTTCAATCAGCTTGAGCACCGCTGATTCTTTAAAGTTTGAATCAGTCATGGGAGCTCTCATGTCTGAAGAAGTATGAAGGAAATCCAGTATTGAAAAAGTTGCATCAAAAGCCATGGTAGCTAGAGGACGCTCGAAGGAAAGAGGAGAAAAACCAAGGGGGTCTTCCAGATCTAAATCGAAGGGAAAGAAGTGTAAGGAAAAATGTTGGCACTACAATAAAATTGGACACTTGAAGAAAGATTGTTGGAAATGAAAAGAATCTGATAACCCGAAGAAGGAAGCGAATCAGGTCAATTCAGGTATGATAGACGAAGTTTTATCTGCTGAAGAATTATGTAAGATAGATGAAACTTCACTTGAATGTAATGTCTCTCAGGGTTTAGAAGGTTGGTTGTTAGACTCTGGTGCTTCTCATCACATGTGTCCACGCAGAAATTGGTTTACTTCATATGAAAATGTAAATGGTAGTTCTGTGTTTATGGGTAATAATGTGTCATGTCAGACTATTGGGATGGGGAATATCAGGATTAAGATGTATGATAACACAGTTAGAACATTAACTAGTGTTAGACATGTACCTAATTTGAAGAAAATTTTGATTTCTTTGGGAGTGTTGGATTCATATGGTTATAAGTTTACAGGTTAGGATGACGTCTTGAAAGTCTCTAAAGGAGCCCTAGTAGTTATGAAAGTAGAAAAGGAAGTACTCACGTCAGTGAAGCAGCGGTTGTGTTAGAAAAGGAAGAAGTAAGTATTCGTCTATGGCATCAGCGATTAGGTCATATGAGCGAGAAAGGTCTTCAGATATTGATGAAACGTAAATCTCTTCCCGATCTGAAATCCTTGAAGTTAGATTTATATAAACATTGTGTGTATGGAAAACAATGTAAACAGAGATTTAAAGTTGGTAATCATAATAGTAAAGATATTTTAGACTATATTCATTATGATCTGTGGGGACCATCCCTTGTTGTGTCATATGGAGGTGCTCTATATTTTTAACGTTTATTGATGATTTCTCCCGTAAAGTTTGGGTCTTTATGCTAAAAAAGAAAGTTGATATATTCAATGACTTTGAACAATTTAAAGCAATGGTAGAGAAAAGAACAAGCAAATCTATTAAATGTTTAAGAACTGACAATGGTGGTGAATTCACTTCAATTGAATTTGAACAATACTGTAAGGATGAGGGAATTATTAGACACAAAACTACTGTTTATACTCCTCAGCAAAATGGTGTTGTTGAGCATATGAATCAGACTCTTATGGAAAGAGCCAGAAGCATGATCAACAATGCTAACTTGCAAAAGGACTTGTGGGTAGAAGCAATATCTATTGCTTGTTGTTTAGTTAATAGATCACCTTCAGTAGCAATTAATTGTAAAATTCCTAATGAAGTTTGGATAGGTCAGTCTTGTGATTATTCACATTTGAGGATATTTGGCTGTGATGCTTATTCTCTTATTCCTAAAAATCAGCGTTCAAAATTAGATCCAAAATTGAAGTGTTATGTCTCTGTTGGGTATGACTATGTAGTGAAATGATACAGGTTGTGGGATCCTACATTGCGAAAGATAGTCATTAGTAGAAATGTAACATTTGATGAATCTTCTCTTTTAAAATCAAATGTTGAAAGAATTGAACAGGAACAGGTATCGCCAAATCAACGAGTTCAGTTGGAGGCTAGACCTTTCGGTAACAGTCAAAAGGAAAGAGAGACTTCTGGAGAAAAAGGTGTTGAAGACACAAAGGAAGCCGTTGAAGCTTCTGAACCAGTTCAAGTTTCTGAACCAGTTCAGCAACCAACCACTCTAAGAAGGTCTACAAGGGAAAGAAAAACTCCCAAAAGGTATGAAGATTTTGCTTCATCTTTTGCTTTGATTACTGAAGATGGGGAACCTTCTTGTTATCAGGAAGCAGTAGATGATACAGATAGCGAAAAATGGAAAGTGGCTATGGAAGAAGAAATAGACTCCTTAGCCAAGAACAATACCTGGGATCTTGTAGAGCTTCCTGAAGGGAGAAGTGTTGTTGGATGCAAATGGGTCTTCAAGCTGAAACGGAAAGTTGATGGAAGTATCGAAAGGTATAAGGCGAGACTAGTAGCAAAAGGGTATTCTCAGGTTGAAGGTATAGACTTTCATGAGATTTTTTCTCCAGTTGTAAAACTTGTTTCTATTCGTACTATGTTGGCACTAACTGCGTTACTTAATCTTGAGTTAGAACACTTAGATGTTAAAACAACATTTCTACATGGTGATTTGAATGAAGACATATATATGGAACAACCAGAAGGTTTCGTACAAGGTCGCAGCAGAAGATTAGTTTGCAAGCTCAAGAAATCATTGTATGGTCTAAGGCAGTCTCCCAGACAATGGCACAATAAGTTTGATTCCTTCATGGTGAGCTAGAACTTTATAAGAAGTGAGTATGATCATTGTGTATACTTCAAAAGTTTCAATGGCATATTCATTATCTTAGCTTTGTATGTTGATGATATGCTTATTGCAAGCAAAATCATGGAAGAGATCAACAAGTTAAAGGCTCAGCTCTCTAGGATGTTTGATATGAAGGATCTTGGAGCAAAAAAACATATCTTGGGCATGGAGATACACAGAGACAGGAAAAAAGTTAAGCTTTGGTTATCATAGCAGAAGTATGTGGAGAAAGTACTTGAAAAGTTCTCTATGAACAATGTGAAACCTGTTAATGTTCCACTAGCTTCCCATTTTAAGCTTTCTTTGGTTTTGAGTCCTAGAACTGATGAAGAAAAGTAGTATATGTCTCATGTACCATATGCAAATGCTGTAGGCAACTTAATGTATGTGATGATATGTACAAGACCTGACATTTCACATGCAGTTGGAGTTGTCAGCAGGTTCATGGAAAATCCAAGTGAAGAACATTGGCGAGCAGTGAAATGGGTGCTTCGATATCTAAGAGGCACTAGTGACCATTGCATCATCTCTAGTGGTAGTGAAGGATCAGTCTGCAGATATGTAGATGCTGATTATGCAGGTGATTTGGACAAAAGAAGATCTACTACAGGTTATGTCTTTACTCTTGCAGGTGAAGCAATTAGTTGGATGTCAAAGCTTCAAGAAACAGTTGCATTGTCCACTACCGAAGCAAAATATATAGCTTCTTCAGATTCCATTAGAGAAGCAATATGGTTAAAGGGTGTGCTTGATGAGATTGGAAGGACGCAGGAGAAAGTGAATGTACTTTGTGATAGTCAAACTGCTATTCACTTGGCTACAAATCTTTCTTATCATAGCAGAACCAAGCACATTGATTTATCATTTTCTGAGACATGTGATCGATGGCGGAAAAGTAGCTCTTCAAAAGGTCCATACGCGAGAGAATTGTGTAGACATATTCACAAAGCCAGTTATAGTAGAGAAGTTGTGATGGTGCTTAGCTTCTCTTGGCTTGCAGAAAAGATGACTCATGGGCATGGGTAAGGGATTAGGAAAATTGTTGTCAAGGTGGAGTTTGTTGGAAGTTTGACAACGAATTATGTAAATACGAGTAATCATTGTATTAATTACTACTAGTTAATTTTATACCGAAATAGCAGTTATGTAACGAAAGAGGCTTGTATAAAACTATTGAATGCCCGAAAAATGTAATCATTGAGAATAATTGTTGAAATAATAGAGATGTCAATCCCTTGCCCCGTGGGCATTTCCTTGGCACTCTGTCAGGGTTTTACCACATAAATCCTGTGTTGTTTCTTGTGTGTGCATTCAGTTTTACTTTTAGTCATATTCTTTTATTGGTCAATGTATAGCTATATAATCTTTATTCTTTATTCATTCACCTATTAGAACTACATGTGTGAGGTTTTCTAGGAGCACTCAGGAAATAGTGTAACAAAAAGTTTAGTCATAGTCTAACTAGCTAGAGGAATTGCCCAGAAAGCTATGGAAATTTCGGTCATATTTAGAGAAAATCTGGCAAGGATTTTTGTAAATCTAATTTATAGTTGTTAAACTTCAAAATTTTAGGTGTCCTAGACATTTTTGATGGTGCTGAATCCATTTCCACCATCAAAAACACGATTCAAACACTGCCTCTACAGGATTTTTTGAAAAAAATTTGCCCAAATTCTAGCCACTTTTAGCCATTCGGGCAATTCCTCTGCCTCAATAAACAACTCCAAAAATTTAACATTACATTATTTATTCAACAACTTTCATTAATGAGGCCTCCACTGACCGACCAAAAAGTTAATTCCATGGGGCAATAATTCATTCACACAACGTTGCACTACAGATTTATGTTATTAAAATATGTGGATTATTCTACTCACCATCTGAGGTTTTCCAGCACTCACAAGTTTTTGTCACTTGTAGTGAGCTCACATTACACGGATGTGTGGAGTCATCTTGTACGTTAGTATTTAATGCTGCTTCATGCAACTCAATTGTAATACATTGAATATTTGTTGGAGTGATTTGAATTTGAGGATTTAAGGATATTTTTACATATTGCGGTTAAAGTTAGAAACTCATGGTGAATGGGAAGAGAAAAAAAAAAAGTAAGAAAGGAGAAAAAAAAAATAGTAATGTTAAGATCGGTAAATCTATTGGTTTATGTTGGATTTAGCACTAGTCAAATTACCAATTCCAATTTTATGAGAAAGATTGAGCGTGAGAGTTATTTATAATCATTTATTGTTTATTAAAAATATATAAGCTTTACTTATTATTTTTAAAAATGGTTGATTTTAGTCATTAAAAAAAAATCACTTATAATATGATTTAATATGATTTTTAATACAACTATTACCAAAAGTTAATTAATTTTAACTGATTTTTTATTACATATTTTTTAAATTATATATCATAAAAAAATATTATAAATTTTAATAAAATTAAATGAATTATTTTATATATACATATTATATTTCAAAACCATCCCCAAAACATTAATGTTTTACATAATATCCCCAAATAAGCCCCCTTCCTTTTATATATATAATCAATCTTGTCTCTCATCCATTCTATATACATAAAATAATGTCTCAAATGAAAGGAAAAAAAATACAATTTATTTAGTAATGTCCAAAGGATAACAATGAAGTAAAATAAAATTAAATAATTTGCACAACATCTAGACTTTCAAATATTTTAAGAAGATTATATGATATATTAACAGAAAAATAAGACAATATGTTTATAAACTTATTATCTTTAAATTGCAACATCAAATTGTATGTCTTTTTTGAGAAAATCAATTTTGAAGTGTTGCTCTATATAGACATGAAAGAAATAAATGAAGTTAAAAACATATTGTATTAATTTTGCTTCAAAAAAATGAGAATAAATTTTCCATCATAAATTCATGTTTCACTTAATTATAATCATCATAGATTCATCAAAAATGTGAAGTTTCGATACTCCTATCTTTTAAATAATTTTAAATGTACTTTCAAGACTAAAATTTTAGCATACATATCGCACTACTCAAATCTACCTTTCTTTTAAATAATTTTAAATGCACTTTCAAGACTAAAATTCTAGCATAGATATCACAGTGTTTGAACCTAAAGAAATGAGTGTGAATTCAAATAAATGATTCTCCTTGCCATGTAATTAGGAGAATTACATCCCCGTACTCTATTGAAATATCCCCAAGTACCATTCTTATTAATAGGCTCATGTCGTCAAATATGCATATGTTCCTCGTAAGTTAGATGTCGCACTTTACCATCAAAGATATAAATTTTAAATTCTTTTAGCTTTGACTTCATGTACCAAAGTTTGAAATTCTCTTCTATTGACTCACTTCGCCAATCTCCTCTTATGCCTATCAAACTATCCATTTCATCTTAAACTTGTCTAGAATAGACACAAGAGACTACCAAGTGACATATAATTTCCTCAAAAAGGATTCACTTTGTTGACCAATATCTTACCAATTCATTCATAAATGGAATTTTAAAGTTGTGAAAATAGAGTCAATATATTGTAGGTACTGGGGGTGGGGATGTGGGCTAGGGGGTTTATAGATATTAGGGGGTATAAAAGGGGGTATTCAATAAAAATAGGGGATGTCTATTAAAAATAGAGGTTCTTTTTATTAGAAATATGTATTGAAACGAGGGTTCAATAAAAGGATTTTGGGAGGTTTCTATTAATATCTAGTGAGATTATAGGTTTTATTCAATATCTTACTAACACAGGTGTTGTAAAACAAGCTGACTAAGTGGAGACCCTATGACTTTCCTCCTCCTTGTAGAAAGTACACATATTGTGGCCTTGCCTATTCCTCTTCTACAATATATCCCAAGTAAGAGCCTTATTCATTATGGTCACCACCTAAAATTTCTTTCTTTTAGAAGAGGTCTAATCTTACATAGTGGTTTCCAACACAATTGAACATCTTCAAGCCTAATGGAAAACATAACTTTATATCTTAATCTTGGAATGTAGATATACAGGGATGGATTTTTGGACCAAACCAACCCATCCTCTACATCCTTGATTCTGGCATGACTCGCCTTCAATTTAGCTATATAGACCTCCCATAGTTCACCTTCAAAACCATCTAATCCCATATATATATATATATATATGTATGTATGTATATGTATATGTATATGTATATGTATATGTATATGTATATGTATATATGTGTGTGTGTGTGTGTGTGTTTTTTCCACTCTTGATCCCATATAGCGGAGATTTCTAGAGAGACTACCTAAACTAAATTATATATACCCTTCCCTTGAAAAGAAGCAATCATGTTTTTAGAAATATTGTATGCTTCTTCACTCCCTACTCAAGAATTAGTGCATGCACTTACACTTTCACGATTACCTACCTTCCAAACCAAACAATTCCCAATTATAGGGAAGGATAGAACAATGGCTTTCCAAACTATAGACACATTATGGATGTTTTTAGAGGGGATTTCAATCCATTTTTATATTGTATTAGGTTAAATGTATTTATTGATGATAACATGACTCCACAACCTATTATTTTATATCAACCTACGTAAGCACTTGGATACCAGAGCCTTCCCAAAACGGTGGATATTTTATATTTTTAAGTCTTTATCCTTCAAATTCTTTGGTGTTTCTATGATATGTTGTTTTAATAAAGAGATACCCTTACTTTCTTTTATCCTTGACCATAATAACCTAAAAATAGCTTTTTTATTTTGTCCAAAATCCCCTTATGATTGAATGCCAAAGAGTGCTAGTATATTAGAATTACTTCCAACATTGGTCTGAATAGAATAAGTATCCCTCTTCTAGATACTCATAGATTACATCATAAATTAATTCTCCTTTCAACTTTGGAAATTAACCATTTTCAATCATTGACCCCATAGTCATTTGGCTATATATGAAAACTCAGGTAATTGAAACCTACTTGGAAGTCAATCTAGAGAGAAATTGTAGATTTAACCTATGTTGATCATTTGCCACCCCAGTAAAAGAAATAGAAGCCTTTTGCAAATTATGCTTCATACCAATAGCAATGTGGTATAGTTCTAATGTTTATTTTAAGTTACTTGCATCGCTTGTTGGGACGTAGGTCCCCTAGGTCAAATTTTGTTTAAATGTTGTAAGTCTCTGCATTTTGAGGAGTGAAGCACGAGTAGTGCAGGTAAAATAGCAGTCAAGGGGTTTTAGGAAGGTCAAAACCCCTTATGTTTTGATATTGTTTTGAGATCCGCCCATGATTTGCGGACCATGGTATTTTGATAGTGAAGGATACATAAAGAGATATCTTAGCAAGTCTAAGGCAATCAACCAATCACTTGTTATGATATCATTTTGGGTCTATACTTGTAGATCTTTCTGTGTTTTTGGGTGAAGGGGAAGGCTCTTGTAGCTAAGTGCATGGAGACCTTGGTAAGTCTGCAGCTAAGTGTGCGAGCCCCTACAACTGTGTGCGTAGGGTATGGAAAGGTTGTAAAATAAGATCTTAAGTGATAGAAATATATTTGAAGAAACTATGTGTCTATTTTTATGCACTGTGCATTTTTTTTATTTACATGCAACTGAATGATAATTGTCTGTATTTTATCTTAATTACTCCACGAATATCTAGATCAATTGTTAGATATTTTTTTATGCATGATTAGATAGTTACGAGAAGCTTATAACTTTCTTTAACTAGAAATAATCTAAGTCTCGTGAATAAGGGTTCATGAAGGTCAGATCTGAACTAAAACTACAAAAATGGCCTTAAACCTCATCACATAGCCTTCTAGATGCAAAATCCTGGTTCTAGCATCCCCCAATACTGCCTCGGGTGAGACCGCAGCCTGCACTAGGAGGGTTGTTGCTGAAAGGGTCAGTAGTGTAGGGTTTTTTTGGTTAGAATAGCCAACTCTGAACCTAGGTCCAAGCCCCCTCAAGCCAACAAATGGGTCTATTGCAAAGACCAAGATCTATCTGAGTGATGTGTGATGTGGCATAAGTGGATACCGACTAAGAAGGAAATTGAGAAGTTGATAGATCGAACACTGCATGAGTTCGCAGGCTAGGAAAATAGGAGTCCACGCTTATCAAAAGAAAAGTGGATACAAAGGTATCTTTACACAGAAGTGCACGAAGTTTTATTTTCATCGTTCCCCTGTGAGTTGTACAATTGGCTATCCAAATTAGCAGATAGATAACCTACTCATAACCACGACGATCCTATTGTATGGAATCCAAAACTTGTCAAATGCCTTGAAATATTTGATTATAAGGTTGCGAGGGTTGTTGATTATTGGATTGATAGTATCTTGGGTGGTTTCATCACTGAATTTGCAATACATACATCTGTGTCTTATAGAAAAGTTGAACGATGATTCTTCAAGGGTCGAAGAGGTAAGTACGTAAAATTCCTAAAAATCTTGATTAAAATTCTTTTGTGCGAAAAGAAGGTTATGCCTTTACCTTAATGTTTAAAAGGGGTTCAACTGGATCTACGTGAAGTGGAACGCGATTCATAGTAGATTAAGACAAATTTGTCGACAGCCAATAAAGTCCCTTATTGGGAGAATCTAAAAGTGAAGAAGAGTGAAATAGCTCTAGTATGCCTAGAGGTGCGGCATAGACTTTAGATCAAGGTACTTCTAGAATTCAACATCCAACCTGTCAGGGATAAATATTTTAGCTAAAAAATGAAAATGCTTAGAATTTCTTCAGACCTAAATAATAGGATAGATCTTGTTGCCGGGATTCTAATGCCGTGAACGGTTTTAAAAACTGATATCGTATGCAAAAGTTAGAGCTTCTGAAAGTTTGGTAAAAAAAAAAAGTCAAAGTCAAAGTTTGACCAAGGTTGACTAGATGCCCAATCAGCATGCAGAGAATATTCTCTAGTTTCAGCCAATGACACTGTGACAAGTACCATCTTCAGATTCT
>APFE031454336.1:1182-55671 GCA_000404065.3 Pinus taeda
ACTTCAAGGAAGCTCATTTGGAGCGAGGGAGCGAGGCTTCCACAAACTTGCATTGGATCCAAGGTAGGCCTAAAACACTCGTTTGCCTTTGTTTTAATTGAATATTTAGAGAAAGATAGTTTTTGATTGGCTTGCTTGTCACTAGATATCAGTAGATACTAGAAAGGTCGATCTTGTCCGCAACCTCGACTCATTCCGCGTGACACTCATCTCATGGAGGAACTCAATGCAATGGGGACCATTGCTTCCTAAGGGGGGAGGACTAATCCAGGTGAATATTGGTGGCCACTCTCTTATTCCACTTGGACCCTCACCATTGTTTCTTTCAGTTTTTTAGTTTCCTTAATTGTAGCACATTTTACTATTTTTGGTAGTTTTTCGGGTCCTGAACTTCCAAATCCGTTTTGAGGTCCTAAATGACATTTTTTTTGAAAAAGTACTTAGTGATTGGGAGGAAAATCACGTCGGTCTCTATAGTCCTCATAGATATCTTTCCAATGAGGTATCATACACGTCAAACAGAGATAATATGACCAAGTTACGACCTTGGGAAGTTAGCTACCAAACTAACCCCAATGGGGCCCATAAACTCTTGGTTTTACATCTCCTCGGGTTAGGGTTTTGGTTGTTTAGGGTTTTCTCTTATTGTTAAATAATAAAAAGGCCTTTGAGCCTCATTATAACTTAGTTTGGAGGCATGTAGCCGCCACATCTCTTTTCAGAGATAAGCTACCATGGCCTAAGCTATCTTATTTCCATTCTGTTTGTGAGCATAGTTCAGTATTTTTCTATTAATGAAATGAAGTGTTTTTTACTACATCTCTGTGTTTATGATTATATCTATAAGTTGTTGTGTTCCTATTTAAGTTTGGATCAATTCAAGAGGAGCTCTTGCCACTTATGTGAGAGTGTCCATTTTATGCCACTTTTGTGAGAAGTCATTTCTTTGTCTTATCAAAAGAGAATGTCTTTGTTAGTGAGATTGTAGGAGAACGTCTCTTTGTAGGAGATATCATGCCACAAGAGATGAGAGTTTCATACGTATGTTGAAAAATAGTTTTTTATGTACTCATCTTTTCTTATTTAGACTAATGAAGCAACCTCCACACTATTGACCTAGGGCCAGGTGACATAGTCCATACTGGAAGAAATTTGTTATCATTCTTGTGTTATGTTTTCTTCTTGATTATGTTGATGGATTGGTAAAGCATCGTTTAAAGAATGTACTTGCTCATGTCCACATGCAAATTTAAGTGTTATTTAAAACTCCTGTAATGATATTTTTGTTTAAGAAAGTATTCACAAAATTTTTTAGATCAGCAAGTTGCAAGCTTGTCCATTTTCCAAAAAATGTCATTTAGGGCCTCAAAAATGGATTCAAAAGTTTAGGACCTGAAAAACTACCAAAAATAGAAAGTATGCTGGAAAATAGGAAACTAACAGGAAACAACGTTGGTGATCCAAGTGGAATAGGTGGGTGGCCACCAATATCCACATGGGTTAAACAAACACTGGGGAAATGGAGTATTCTTTGTTGAAAATGACAACAAGAAAATCTTGATTTAATTTTCCCTTGAATTAAATTAGGATAAAGTTGTAATTCCACATCACAAGAAAACAAGAATGAGTTAACTAAGTTAATTTCACTTAGTTGGCTCAATTAATTCGAGTTGAGGGTCAAACTTGAATCATGTAGAACGATTCCTAAATTTTAGGAGCCTAGGTTGAGTTTAATTTGAGTTGTAATAGTCTAATTTAGTTAAACTAAGTTAATGGCAGTTAAACTAGTTCTAACTATTGGAGGAACTAATAGGAGGTCTAACAGTGGGGTGAAACTTTAGTGTTCAACTAGTTAACTAATAAATCAAAATTAATTAACTCATGCATGCATGAAACTCAAGTTACCTAGTTGAGATTGGAGTTCATGGAAAGTGTAGTCTCAGTTGTATAATTATCCAAGTTGTACAGGTGGTGCATGTAGTCAGAGAAGGGCCTATAGGGATTATGAAGTTGTAGATGAGGAATTTCCTATTTAATAGGGGGCTAATTCCTTGAGAAAAAACACAAGTAAATAGGAGCTTGGTAGGTAGCAGAAGTTAGCTTGTGAGGTAGTGAGATAGATTATACTTGTGCAGAGAATGTTTAGGCTTGAACAAGCATTGTATTTCTTCTCTATTTTCTAACTAATGCAATACAAATAGGAAGAGGTTTTGAGCAGTTGCTTTCCCCTTATATAAATATCTCAGATATGTGATTGAATCTTGTATCATATTTATGTTATGATTTCTTGATTGATTAATTGTTTTTGCTGATGAGTAGAGAAGATTCAAGTCTTTTGTTTTAGCATATTACATAAGAAGTTTGAATCTACAAGGAATTTCTACATGGTATCAAAGTTGGAATCACTTCAGAGAAGGATTCACATTATAAATAGTCATTGAAGTCCTCATGTACAATTATCATTGAATAACTAATGGTTAGGAGGAAGATTTGATGGAGCCTTAGTTTAGGGCAGATCTAGAAGACCCTATGTGCAGACTTCTTAATGGAGCAAGAAGGCTACTAGTGGGCTGATTAGTGAGCCAATGCTTAGTGACAAAGAAAGGAGTTGTTATCATTGATATTGCCATATTGAGGGGCAGATAGATTTCCCACAGGGAGATCGAAACTCAGAGGGAGTTTAGTTTCATAGGAGCAACCCTATAGAAGCTAGTACTTTAGGATCTGGGGAGATAATACTCATTATTGTAGTAGTTGCAACATCAGCATGGAAGTAGAAAAAAAGAAGTAACAACATAAGTATGAGTAGATTATATTTCACCATGCATGCAACCATGCCTCCAGGAGTGAGGTGGGGCAATGTAGATCCTTAGTCCAAGAGTTGCAGAAATTAGGGCAGGGTCCATTGAGGTGTTTTTGTCTCATGGATCATTAACTTGCTATGAGGGCCCACAATATTTAGTAGCAGGAGGATCAATGTCAGTGAAATACTGAGGAGTGTAGAGTAGAGTTGACAACAGAGTAGGAGGCTTAGTAGCAGAGTCAGTAGAAACACAATTTTCCTAATAGACAACTACAGATTAATTTAGTGATTAATTTTATTGATTTATTTATTATTCTTAGTTGCTGATGTTGCAGTAGCAACAATAATAGTGAGAAGTGTTGCATGCAATACATTCCAAAGGTGTTGGATCAGGGTAGATGTGAATCCCTTTCTTATTGAGAGGGAGTGTTGAAAATGACAACAAGAAAATCCTGATTTAATTTTCCCTTGAATTAAATTAGGAGAAAATTGTAATTACACATCACAAGACAACAAGAATGAGTTAACTAAGTTAATTTCACTTTGTTGGCTCAGTTAATTCAAGTTAAGGGCCCAACTTAAGTCATGTAGGGTAGTTCCTAAATTTTAGGAGCCTAGGTTGAGTTTAATTTGAGTTGCAATAGTCTAATTCAGTTAAATTGAGTTAATGTCAGTTAAACTAGTTCCAACTATTGCTGGAACTAGTAGGAGGTCTAATAGTTGGCAACAACTTTAGTGTTCAATCAGTTAACTAATAAATCAACATTAATTAACTCATGCATGCATGAAATTTGAGTTATCCAGTTGAGATTGGAGTTCAAGGGTAGTGTACTATCAGTTGTATAATTATCCAACTTGTACAGGTGTTACATGCAGTAAGATAAGGACCTATAGGGATTACGCAGTTCTGGCTGAGGAATCTCCTATTTAACAATGGGTTAATTCCTTGAGAGACAATGCAAGGAAATAGGAGCTTGGTAGGTAGCAGAATTGGCTAAGTTTTGGCCAGAGTCAGCTTGTGAGGTAGTGAGATAGATTATACTTGTGCAGAGATTGTTTAGGATTGAATAAGAATTATATTTCTTCTCTATTTTTGACTAATGCAATACAGATAGGAAGGGGTTTTGAGTAGTTTATTTCCCCTTAGATAAATCTCTGAGCATATGTAATTGAATCGTGTCTCATGTTTATGTTGTTATTTCTTGATTGATTAATTGTTTCTTCTGATGAGTAGAGTAGATTCAAGTCTTTTATTTTAACATATTACATAATCAATTTGAATCTACAAGGAATTTCTACATTCTGTAATAGCCCTAGAGAAAATACCATGTAATAAAAGTTAAAAAAGATAACCACGGTGGATGGGACACTTATTCCAAGTTGAATGTTGGGTAGGACATCCTAGGGGGTGTTCATTTGGTTGTTTATGGCTAAGGAAATTGGAAAAGGAAATGGTTAAGGCTTTGGAGAGGAAAAATGGCATTTTTGGTACATTTATTTATGAAAATAATGGAAATTAGGAGAAAAGGGAGGTGAAAGGTCACAGGTTGCATGTGAGGAGGAAAATGAAGGAAAATAATGGAAAATGAAGAAAATGGAGGCCTCATTCATAAAAAGGCTTCTGAGGATCAGTTGGTAACCTTTTGTTAGTTGAGTTTTTGAGCTCTCTCATTATTCTCTCTCGAGTTTTCTTGGAGCATTTTGGCATTGGAGCAAGAAAGGAAAAGAAGGTAAGAGGAAGCAAAGATCAAGCAGGGAAAGGAAGGATCAAGCAGCTATAGGAGGCTTCATTGCAAGTATCAACTTGCGTGTGTATTTTCCTTGCTAGATTTGGCATGCATGGTATAACATGTGGTTCTTTTCTATCATGATATGGGTTTTTCCAGGTGTGAAAGTGTTTTCAGCCTACCCTTGTCATTTCCGGATAGCCATGGTATGATGGGGTTCTCATGTTTTGGTTGAGATGGAATTTTGGATGGATTTGAATCAAAGTGATGTGGACCTTCAAAATCATGGAACACATGGCCTAGTAACCCCTGAGCCAGACTGTGGCTTGTAGTAAAGATGAATTTTTTGTGGCCTCGAATGGCCTAGGAATCCTTGCCAGTGAATGGTGGGATATAAGGTAAATCTGAGAGGTGGTTTTCTCTTCGTTGGGCCTAGTAATTCTGGGTTGCGATATGTATTAAAGCCTATAGAGCGGGTCTCAGTTTAGGGCCCAGTTATCTGGTTTGGATTGCGGTAAAGCTTGAGAGACTAGGAGACAGGAAAATTCTTCACAATGTAGGTGGAGAAATTTGATGGCATCCATGCTTGTTTGGCCTAGTGATCGGGTGGATATCACGATAAAGCTTGGTATGATGTGTTCATTGTGTTGGCCTAGTGATTCAAGATAGATTACGGTAAAGCCTGATTTCTGATGATGAGGGTGAGGTGGTTTAGCCTTGGTATGCCCTGGTTGGTTCATTTGGTTTGAGTCCCACATTCATGCTTGGAATATGGCATTGGGGTGAATGGATGAAGAGAGATTTGGCTCAGCCATTCTATGGTCAAGTGGAACATGGTAGTGCCATCTCGGGTTGTTTTATTGCATTCATTAATGAGAAATTCATTCCCTTGATTTCTATGTGAAAATGTATTGATGTATATGTGGATTTTGGCAGTTGATATGTTTATGGTAATTATGTTCCTATTATGTTGGTTATATCTATATTTTATGACAACAATTACGTATGGATTTCAGCATGTTTTTACTTGTAAATGAATGGATAGTGAATCTATGGCCTAATATATGATAATGCAGAAAATGGCATGAGGGAACAATGGTTCATAATGATTTTTAGATAAGTATGAGATCCATACACTTAATTTTGTTGTTTACAACTATAGGTTACATTTTGATGATATGTTTGACAAATTGCCTGGCATGGCTAGTAGGGATCTAGTTATGGTATTGTTCAGATTATTGCTTTTGCATCATTGTTTCCTTGTATTTTTAATGATTTCAAGCTATCACTCCATTATGGGTAGTGGCCTGGGCTCTGAGCCTGAAAAAGTGGCTTAAATCCCAGGGTCGTTCACACTAAAATGAGAGTTTTGGTCTCTAGTCACTGGTTAGATTGTTGATTGCTCCCTTTCCCATAGAATGAGGGAGACTATGGCCTAAGAGATCCAAAACAATAGTGGGACCCAGGGACAGGCTATCTGAGTGGATGACTTGTCTACTGAGGGTTTTGTTGATGATGTTGGATGATTGTTTATGATGTTTCCGTCGATTCCACTTCCTTAAGGTCACATAGGAGGTCAAATCTAATCATAGTAGCCTCTCATCTCATGTTTAGCCCAGTCAACATGGTTACTTGGGTGGATGTGGGAGGAGGGTGTTACAGAGTGGTATCAAAGCATGGTTCAACTCTCGGAATGGATGAGAGATGTGCATTGGACATGCATGGATGTTAATTCCATGTGTGTCTCTTACACTTGCATTTCATGTGCTTGTTGCATTTTATCACTGATTGCTTATGGTTGAAGTAAGGATGTCATGGAGAACTTTATATTGATTTTGTGAAATGTATTTGTCATGAGTATGTGACTGGTTGCATATGGAATATATGTCACTTACATGTTGATTTTTTGCTGCCCACTTACATCCTTGTATGTTAGGTTACATTCTTGAATATTTTGATTACATGTATAAGTTTTGTATAAGTTTTGTAGGTTGATTACAAGAATTGATCACTTATGTTTGAATACATGTGTGTATGTGCATGTGTAGTTGATTAGGAATTGCTTATACATGTTGTTGGTTTCATGTGGCAATGTGTACAATAGAGTAATGGTTGCTTTCATGCATGAAGTCATAGCATGTATTGTTGATATGGCCTTATATCGATGACTGGACCCTAATTAGAGTGATGTTTAAGTGTTGATACATGTATTTGCATATGTATATATGTTGTTATTATTATTTTATACATGTATCATGCTAATTTGGTGATCTTGTAGAAAAAGTATCGTCCTCGAATTATGCTAAGGTACGTTGATTTATTGTAAATTGGTTTATCTAACATATTATGCATTGCAGGAAGAAGGATCAAATGGCTAGCAAGATGGTTGACTACAAAGACTCTCCCTATGAATTCGAAGAGCAGCATGGTGTTGGGAACTCTTCCGATTTGGCAGTTACATTGAGAATTTTGAAGGAAGAGGTAAGGAGTTGTAAGGCAGATAATGAGGTGGATCATACAAGCGCAAGAGAAGAAAACAGAGGTTAATGCTATACTTCTTAAAAGTTTGTTAGAAATTCGGCGACAAGGGCCACTTCGGATCAGCCATGGAAATGAAGATAGAACTAATGGGGCATATGACAATAATTCTCCTGGTAGACATAGGTCGGATAGATTTGATATAGTGAGAGATGGAACGTTGTTGGATACTCCGGATCAGATAGGCGATGAGTACACGTACTATTCTAGTTCTGGTTCTGATAGACATCATGATCGTCATTGCTATCATCCTTATAGGAGGAATGATAGGGGATACTTTCTCGATGAGTCTAAGAAAGCGAAGCCACCGAATTTTGATGGAGTTATGAAGAAGACGGAAGATGCAAAGACTTGGATACTTGGGATGAACAAATTATTTGAGTTGCATGATTACATAGATAACATGAAGGCCAGAGTAACTATCTTCAGCTTGAAAGGTAACACAGACATTTGGTGGGAAGATGTGAAGCGGGTCAGAGACATCAGGACATATGATTTGAGTTGGTGGGAGTTTAAGAGGATTTTCAGGATGAGGTACTTATCATAAAAGTACTATGATAGTAAGGCTAAGGAATTCTATGAGCTAAAGATGGGATCAATGACAGACGAAGAGTAAACGACCAAGTTTCTGGAGCTATTGAGGTATACACCGTATCTTACTGATGAGAAGGATAAATTTCAGAGATTTATCAGTGGTTTGTCATTAGCATTTAGAGATCAGATTGAGTATGATGAACCTCGGTCAGTTGAGGAAGTTATTAAGAAACTGAAGCATTTCTATGAACAATCAAAGCATAAGAATGAATCTTAGCATGGATGGAAAGGAAAGGACAAAGGTAAAGGTAAATGGTATCCTAAGAGGACAAGGCCTTCAAATGTAGATGAGAAAGAGAATATGGCACTGCAAAAGAGATTTAATGCAGCTAGACAAGGACATGGGTCACATCAGCAACAACATCATAGAGGTGAGGGCCTGTTTGGTTGGAGTATTTGACATGCGATAAGGATCACCTTAAGAGAGATTTCCCAAAAAGTCAAGGTTGTAGGCCTCAGATATACAGTGCACATGAGGCATAGACTATTGGGGATGTTGGTCCGACTATTCCATGTATCTATGTAGCAGTGGACAACAGGCAAGAAGAATACCAACCATCTATCATTGAGATGGACGATAAGCTTTTTGATTAAGTTATTTCTATTTTGATTGATATTGGATCTAATTATAGCTATTTTAGTCCTCACTTGGTGGATAAGTGTGGTTTGACTAAGGAATTGCATGCAGAGTCTTGGTTAGTAGAGTTGGCTATAGCTACAAAGAAACAAGCTCATCATTGGGTAAGATCTTGTGCATTTGACTTAAATGTTATGCCAACCACAACACATTTGAACGTATTACCGTTGGGTTCATACAATATTTTTTTGGGCATGGACTGGTTGTATCTTCATCGGACCAAGGTAGACTGTTACGAAAAAGCCACTGAGTGTGTTAATGACAATGGGGAACCAAGAGTCTTGCAGGGTAAGAAGAAATCCACATCAGTTAGGATGGTGACATCTATGCAAGCAAAGCGTAGCCACAGGAAGGGGTGAAAGCTATTTGCAGTACACATTTCTAGTGATAAGGGTAAGGAGGTTGAGGATGCGAATGTGTTGAACAAGTACCCAATTTTGTAGCAATTCAATGATATATTTCCTAAGGACATTATCAAGTTGCCACCTCACAAGGAGGTAGAATTTTCTATTGAGTTAGTGATAGGGGAAGCTCCAACATCGAAAACACCTTATAGGATGAGCACACCTGAGTTAGTTGACTTAAAGCTACAGTTAAAGAAAATGTTGGACAAGGGATACATTAGGCCAAGTGTATCACCTTGGGGCGCACTGGTCTTGTTTGTGAAGAAGAAAGATGGAACCCTTAGATTATACATTGACTACGGGCAGTTGAACAAAGTGATTATCAAGAATAGGTACCCTTTGCCGAGGATTGATGACTTGTTCAATCAACTGAAGGGAACATCAATGTTCTTGAAGATTGAATTGAGATCTAGATACCATCAAGTACGCATCAAAGAGTAGGACATTTACAAGACAACTTTTCGGACCAGGTATAGGCATTATGAGTTTGTTGTTGTTCCATTTGGCTTAACTAATGCTCCAACTGCATTCATGTGCTTGGTGAATAGTGTGTTGCATCCATATTTGGATAAGTTTGTTATCATGTTCATTAATGATATACTGGTATATTCTAAAAATGAGGAAGAGCATGTTAAGCATTTAGCAGCAGTGTTGAGGTTGTTGAGGGAGCATCATTTGTATGCTAAGCTCAACAAGTGTAGTTTCTTTAAGACTGAGGTACACAACTTGGGACATGTTTTCTCCAAGGAAGGAATTGCAGTAGATCCAGAGAAGATAAGGGCTACCATGGAGTGGGTAGCTCCTAAGAGAGTGGATGAAGTAAGATATTTCATGGGTCTAGCAGGATATTACAGGTGGTTCATCAGGAACTTCTCACAGATTTCTTATCCCATCACATCATTGCAAAGGAAAGGTAATAAGTTTGAATGGAAAAAGGAGTGCAAGGCTCGCTTTGAGCAGCTTAAGCAAATTGTTGACACATGCACCAGTGCTACACATTGCGGATCCGGACAAAGAGTTTGTGGTATGCACAGATGCTTACAAGGGAGGGCTTGGTGGAGTTCTTATGCAGGATGAACAGGTGGCATGTTATGAGTCATAGAAACTAAATGAGCATGAGAAGAACTACCCAACACATGATATTGAGTTAGCATCAATCATACATGCATTGAAGATGTGGAGGCATTATCTTCTTGGCAGGAGATTTGTACTGATGAGTGATCATATTGGGTTGAGGTATTTTTTTGATTAGAAAAATCTGAATGTTAGGTAGGCTAGATGGTTGGCCACAATCAACAGGTTTGATTTCGAGATCAGGTATATCAAAGGTAAAGAGAATAAGGTGGCATACACTCTCAATAAATAGGTACTTGTACATCACTTGGAAACTATCTGCTCCTATGGGACAAACTTATAGGATAGGATCTTGCAGGTAGGTCAACAAGATGTTATATATATGGAGATTGTGCATAGGTTGCAGCAAGGTACATGTACATATACAGGTGTAGGTGCACAAGGTATGGATTATTGTCTTACAGAGGATAGATTGGTCAGGTTCTGAGACATGACATATGTACCAAATAACAGTGAGCTCAAGAAGGTGAACTTGAGGGAGTTTCATGTGAAACCTTATTCACGTCACCCAGGTTATCAGAAGACACTGACAGAGGTGAAGATATTTTACTATTGGTCGAATTTGAAGAGGGATGTATTAGAGTTTGTGGCGATGTGTTCTAACTTTCACTGAGTGAAAGAAGAGTGTAAACATCTAGGTGGACTGCTAAAACTGAATGAGATTTCAGAATGGAAATGGGAGGTTATTCCATGGATTTCATCACAAAGTTCCCTACAGTGAAGCAACATGATTCCATTATGGTCATTGTGGAAAGATTAACAAAGGTTGCACACTTCATTCCACTGAAGTCTACAGTCTTAGCTAGCAATATAGCATAGGTATATATTCATCCGAGATGTGGTTAGATTTCACAGTGTTCTGAAGAAGATCATGTCAGACAGGGATGCAAAGTTCACTTCCAAGTTTTCGAAGGAGTTATTTGCAGGTTCAGGCATAAAGTTTTCCTTCAGCATAACTTATTATCCACAAACACTTGGATAGACAGAAAGAGTCAACAAGATATTGGAGGACATGTTACAGATGTATGTGATGCATCAACAACAGAAGTGGGAAGAGTATCTCCCTTTGGTATAGTTCACATACAACAATGGTTATCAGGAGTCATTGACGATGAGTCCTTTTGAGCAATTCTATGGGCGGATTTGTAATAATCCTATTAGTTGGAGTGATCTGGTTAGAAGGGTATTGATTGGACCAGATATGTTAGCACACATGGAACAAGAAATGAAGTCTAGAAAGAAGAATCTAAAGGCAGCATAAGATAGGTAGAAGTGTTATGCATATAGGAAAAGTTTGTTCAAGGAGTTCCAGGTCGAGGAATGGGTGTACTTGCGCATCAAATCGAAGAATAGCTCCTTACGGATTGGATGATGTGCTAAGTTGGAACCATGATTTTGTGGACCATTCAATATCACTAAGAGTATTGGGCCAATAGCCTATCGACTTGCACTACCTCCAACAGTGAAAGTCCATGATGTTTTCCATGTATCTTTTCTTAAGAAGTATGTTAAGGATGTTGATCATGTGATTGACAGGTTTGTATTGCAGGTGTAACTAGATGGATAATTCTAGCAAAAGCCTCAATGTATATTGCAGAAAAAGGCGCTCATGCTCCGAAATCGAGCATCGAGCAGGTTAAAGTGTAATGGAAGCACTTTGGGCTTGATGAAGCTACATGGGAGATGGCAAATTAGCTGTGGGCTATGTATCCTTCCTTGTTTGATGGTTGAGGAAAAGAAACTTCGATATGGTGGTTTAGTATATGCTTTATGGTCGTTTGATAAATGCTTTATGGTGATTAGTATATGTTTTATGGTGGTTTTATATGTGCTTTATGGTGGTTAGGTATCTGCTTTATGGTGGTTGATATATGCTTTATGATGGTTTGGTATATGTTATATGATGTTTTGATATGTGCTTAAATATGTTGTTTAGTATATGTTTTGATATATGCTTTAGTATATGTTTTGGTATATGTTTTGGTAATGTTGCTATATGTACACATGTGTATTGATGTAAATACCGCCATGAGCTATGTTGTAAATCTCCACTCTATGGTATGGGTGTTATGTCATTATGATTATGTTGTCATGCTACTATGTTATTATGTGATTATGTTATCACAATGTTATGATGTCACGTGGATTCGCACTAAGCATGATGATCATTGTAAATACAGCAATGAGTTGTGTTATAAAGCTCCACTATGTTGTATGTTATCATGTTGTCATGATGTTTTGTCTTGAGCAGATCTTTCATTGTAAATATTGCAACGAGATGTGTTATAAAGCTTCATGACCAGTATGTATTCTTTTAGCAAATTACTGAGGTATATGTGTGATTGAACACCAAGGATGATGTCCCCCAAGGGGAAGGGTTCTGTAACAACCCTAGTGAAAATTCCATGTAATAAAAGTTAAAAACAATAACCACGATTGATGGGACACTTACCCTAAGCTGAATGTTGGGCATGAAATCCTAAGGGGTGTTCATTTAGTTGTTTATGGCTAAGGAAATTGGCAAAGGCAATGGCTAAGGCTTAGGAAAGGAAAAATGGCATTTTGGGCACATTTATTTATGAAAATAATGGAAATTAGGAGAAAAGGGAGGTGAAAGGTCATAGGTTGCATGTAAGGAGGAAAATGAAGGAAAATAATGGAAAATGAAGAAAATAGAGTCCTCATTCATAAAAAGGCTTATGAGGATCAGTTGGTAACCTTTTGTCACTTGAGTTTTGGAGCTCTTTAATTATTATATCTCTATTTCATACTTTTGGACACTTAGAGTTTTCTTGGAGAATTTTGGCATTAGAGAAAGAAAGCAAAAGAAGGCAAGAGGAAGAAAATATCAAGCAGGGAAAGGTAGGATCAAGCAGTTACAACATGCTTCATCACAGGTATCGACTCGCATGCGTATTTTCCTTGCTAGATTTGGCATGCATGCTATTGAATGTGGTTCTTTTCTATCATAGCATGGGTTTTTCTAGGTGTGACAGTGTTTTCAGCCTAGCCTTGCCATTTTTGGATAGCCATGTTGTGATGGGGTTCTCATGTTTTGGTTGAGCTGGATTACCAGATCGATTCAAAGTTGAGTGAGGTGGATCTCCGAAATGATGGAACAAATGGCCTAGTAATCCCCGAGCCGAACTATGGGTTGCAGTAAAGTTAGATTTTGTGTTGCTTTGGATGGCCTGGGAATCCTTGTCGGTGAATGGGGGGATATAGGGTAAAGTCTAGAGGTGCTTTTCTCTCCATTGGACCTAGTAATCTCAGTTTGGGATATGTGGTAAACCCTGAAGAGTGGGTCTCACTTTAGGGCCTTGTGATCCAGGTTGGATTGCAGTCAAGCTTGAGAGACTAGGAGACATGAAAGTTCCTCACAGTGTAGGTGGAGAAATCTAGTGGCATCCATGCTTGCTTGGCCTAGTGATTGAGTGGAGATCATGATAAATCCTTTTATGATGTGTTGATTGTGTTGGCCTAGTGATCTGGGATGGATTACGGTAAAGCTTGATTTCAATTGATTAGGGTGAGGTGGTTTAGCCTCGGTATGCCCTTGTTGGTTCTTTTGGTTTGAGTCACACATTCATGCTTGGAATATGGCACGGGGGTGAATGGCTGAAGAGAGATTTGGCTCAACCATTCTATGGTTAGGTGGAATGTGGTAATCTCATCTCCGGTTGGTTTATTGCATTCATTAATGAGAAATTCATTCCCTTGATTTCTATGTGCAAATGCATTGATGTATATGTGGATTTTGACGACTAATATGTTTATGGTAATTATGTTCCTATTATCTTGGTTTTATGCATATTTTATGACAACAACTATGTATAGCTCTCAGCATGATTTTACTTGTAAATGAATGGATACTGCATCTATGACCTAGTAGATGATAATAAAACAAATGACATGAGGGAAAAATGGTTCATAGTGATTGTCATATAAGTATGAGATCCCTACACTTAATTATGTTGTTTACACCTGTAGGTTACATGTTGATGATATGTTTGACGAAATGACTGGCATGGATAGTAGGGGTCTGGTTATGGTCTTGTTCAACTTATTTCTTTTACATCATTGTTTCCATGTATTTTTAATGATTTCAAGCTGTGACTCCATTCTGGGCAGTGGCTTGGGCTCTAGGACTGAAAAACTACCTTAAATCCCAGGATCGCTGGCACAAAACTAGCAATTTTGGTCTCTGGTCGCAGGCAGGAAAGCCTATGAGATCGCCTTTAGGTTGTTGGTCTTTCCCTTGCCCATAGCCTGAGCGTGACTATGGCCTAAGAGATCCAGAACAGCAGTGGGACCCAGGGATTGGCTGTCTGAGTGGCTGACTTATCTCCTAAGGGTTTTGCTGATGATTTTGGATGACTGTTTCTGATGTTTTCGTCGATTCCACTTCCTTAAGGTCACATAGGAGGTCGAATCTGATCATAGTAGCCTCTTGTCTCATGTTTACCCCAGTTGGCATGGTTACTTGTGTGGATGTAGGAGGAGGGTGTTACACATTCTTTACCTGAACTATTGGCAACAGGTGTTCCCGTAGGTACTTCATGTATAATAATATCGAAAATCAGCAAGGATACTATAGTTAGAAAAAAAGGACAAAAATAATAAGAAGAAGCAGTCATTAACAAGCTAGAGGAAAGAGATTTGAAGTTACATTGTAAACATGTGCAAACCCTTAAGAATCCTCCATGGTAAATGCATAAGGGTATTAGAAGTTATTCTTGAATTCTGGTTATGTGATTCGAAAGACCTACGTCAACCCTCAAAAGTTCATTGCCAACAGATTATGAGACCATAATGTAAAGATAATGAAGAGCAATATTTGTGTGCACTAACCAAATTAAACTCAAAAACACCAAGACCGAGAAATATACCTCATAATCATCATGGGGATAACCATGAAAACTTCTTTGCGACAAAGTGGGATGGGTTATTGAGAAATGAATGGTCCATCGACCTTTAGAATCCAAGAAATTATAGTAGGAGTTGCAAGTGAACGGAGTGATGCCTATTTCTCACTCAATGCAAATGTGGTAGCAATGACAGGGTTTTAGTAGGGTAGTTACCCTAACCTCTCACCATGGAATCTCCATCGTCTAAACTGAGAGGAGTTCAATGATTCTAAGAGCTCCAACAAGGCCAACTCCACATAGGAAAGATAAATAAACATTAAAGAAATCCAATTGCCGATAGTTGGATTGAATGGTCTAGAACAAAGGGGAGATCGATGAAAAAAGGGTCAACATAAATTGATAACTCATACATAAAAAATTTCACAAGTTAACCTTGTATAATACCACATGAAGAGTGTTAGCAAGCTAGTGCATATATAAATATATGTTTATCACTGAACCATTACAACAATAAGATATAGGAATAAGGCATATAATAGTTATAAAGTATGTGATTTATCATCACATAGAATCAAGGTGTTGACGAGGATGTTATAGTGTATGTTTTCATTACCAAGGATGACCACAAGGTTACATGTTACAAATAGATCAAGGGAAAAACAACACCTCTCTCTCTCTCTCTCTCTTCTCTCTCTCTCTTATTTATCTATATATATATATATATATATTATATTATATATATATGCTAAAGGACGATGAAAGACCCTATTTATTTGTATATTAAGTTAAAAGAAAATAATGCAAGGAATGTATGGTATAAATGAGATATAGGAGAGGCTTCTGCACAATTGTTAAATTTGGAATCAAAAAGATTAGTTAGAACCTTGTAGATTAGAAATTTTGAAGAAGGAGAAAAAAATACATGATATTGATATGATTCATTCAGTATAAAAATAAAAGAAAAATTTTTTATCGGACATTCTTAGTTTATGGAAATAAATTCTTTGTGACTAAACAAATATGTAAAAGTATTGGGTAGATACTTAAAAGACTTTAGACTTGATTGTTTCTTACTTCAAGTGTCTTAGGTCCTACTGGGAAGATTCATTTTTTTTTCCAATTCATCCTTCATTAAAGTAAGGAAAGCTATTTCCTAGGTAGTAGTGCACAAAAGCACTAAATTTTTTAATCATGTTCATGCCCTTAATATTTATTTTAATTTAATTCAATTTTAGATATTAATATCCACTAAAGGTTGAATTTTTCTCATGAAATTGCAAAGAATAAAATATGTAAAATGAAAGGGGAAATTGAAATGACATCAAAGAGGAAAAATAATTGAAAAGAAGAAAAAAAATAATAAAATAATTGGGAAGCATCTACACAATGAAATGGGATGAAATGAAGAAGCTTGAAAAGGAGGTTCCCTTTCCAAGATATGATGCTTTGAAGAAACACTTGATATGTGTGAGGCCATGGTAGCCATGAGGTGTACAAAACCTTGCAAGCCTATCTTCTAAGCATAGTAGTTGACCACAAAACCTCTTTCTAGTGTGAAAAAGATAATAGTAATTGATAATCAATACTATGCATGTCAATTTGAGAAATTAACTTATGATAAGTTGGTGATGAAGATCAAACTTACTTCAAAGTAAGAAGATGAAGCTAACTATGGTCTTCATAAGCTAGAAGTGTTTAAAGAAAACGAAGTGAAACTTATGAAAAACTTACAAAATTTAAAAGAATCTTTGGGCACTACGATACCATTGAAATATAACATAGTGGTCTTTAGTCTTGAACTTTGAGCATATCTTGCAAATATGATGTTGTAAAGAATATAGTGATTTGTTTCAATGTAAAATAGGTGGGATAGAACTCTAAGAGTGTACTTATGGAGTTAATGAGTTTGTATATATATATATATATATATATATATATATATATATATAATTTGAAGTTGTAAAATATGTTAATAATTAAATTTATTTTATTACATTATTTTAAAATTTATAAAGTATATAATTAAAAGGTAAAATATATACGTTATTTTCTTTTTAACTTATTCTAAATACAATAAAAAAGTAAAAATTTGATTTCTATTTTATTAAAATATAAAAATAAAATTCTTAATTTAATTTAATGTGTTATTGGTTGAACAAACATTTTTAAGGTTAGAATATATTTTTAATTTGGAATCTCTATGTCCTAAACATGTTGACTCACTCAAAATAAAGCACCCCTTGGATGCTAAGTGATTAAATTCCCCACCATATTGGAATGCTATTTTTGGCCATAACGAAATTACATAAAACTAAAAATAAAGTTATTAATTATATTTATAATTATAATTATAATTAATAATTAAACTAGCCTAGATTTATCTTTAATCCCTTTTAGTCGTTTGTAAATCTAGAATTAAAATAAATCTAAAGTAGTATTGATCCACTTACACCACATTAAAATTAACAACCATTATTAAGTTAACTATACTTTTTGTCTATCAAGGCCACAAATTTATTAGTAAATTTTCTTTTTGTTAGAATCTCGTGATTTTTCTTTTAAATCTGATTATAAGAGTGTTTGAATCAATGGTGGAAATGAATTCAATACCATCAACTTTTGGACACCCAAAATCTTAAAACTTAAACCACTGTAACCTAGATTTCCTAAAATTTCTACCAAATTTTGACCAAAAAAATACCAAAATTTCTATTATTTTCCAAACAAATTTGTATCCTTCTTTCCAGATGGGTGAAACGAGAAAAGTGATACATGTATCTTCTCGGAACCAAAGTAGAATCACATGTCAAAAAGGGATAACGTTAACATACGTCCCACCTCAGTCAAAATCGAAGGGTAGGCCACCTGTTATTTCCTCCCATTGCCGTGTGCGCATGCTTCGAAATGCATTCATTGTTACGGGAAATATTAAGGTCTAGTCAAGTCAATACGCGTTATGTGAAATATTAGGGTGTGTGAAAATATTAAGGAGTGTGTAATAAGTCAATGAATAACTTAAAACGAGTAGAATTGGAAAGGAGTGGTCCCCACCGCCCTGCGGTACATGGAACGGTAATGGAACATGCGTCAAATCGCATTCATTGTTATATAAGTAATCATAAATATCTTCACACATCTAATGCTATTTCTACTATCTTTGTAAAATAAAACATAAAAAATAAATGTAATATTCTTTTTACTCCACTTGCAAAATAAAACATAAAAAGTAATAAGATAATGATTGAATTAATTTATAATCCATCATTTTCAAACTAATTTCTCGGGATTCAATTAATTAAAGGTTCGTGAAAAAGCATCTTTGAAAGGACATGGTTAGATGGAAATACTTTGCACCTTGTGAGGCGCAAATTGACAACTAAATGCAGTGCATCCCTACTGTGTGTACCTCGTACCTTACAATACCTTAGACTATAAATGCTATTTATCAATATATAACATATTGAAGACATTTTAATTAATTTGAAATAAATTTATTAAAAAAATAAAATTAAGCATGTTTTAACATATTTCATAGAAATTAAATCTTTGCGCTTAATAATTACTGTAAAATTCTAAACGTGATTATTTTATTTGGATTGGGATAATAGAGACTTAGGAAAAAGGAAAAAAAACAAAAAAAAAAAACACGAACATAAACCAACTTGAGTGACCATAATTCACGCATGCTTGGGTTTAGGTGACTATGATTTCCTCGTTTGAGTGAGTTGGCTGACGTCGATATTTCTATGAAAGGATGGACCGCGCAGTATGCGGTTCTTATTGATTAACCACATTCGCAGAAGGCACAAATTTTTGTAGCATCACTGCTATGTCTATTCACAGTTTCCAGTTCCACTGTTCGATGGCAATCAGAATCCCATCGAATATGAACTTTTATGCAAGGGATTCTGCAACTTCTCTCCTGATCCCCCAAATTATCACGCTCTTCTACTTTTTTATTGTTCTTCCTGCCTTGATCAATATTAGTCTTTATGGACAGATTTGCAACGCAGTGACAGAGGGGCCTACAACTCAGTGCCGTGACGGGAACTATACAGCAGGCAGTGCGTTTCAGAGCAATCTGAATGCTCTCTTTGGTCGTCTTGTTCAAGGGACAAACCATTCTGGGTTTAACAGCTCTGTGTATGGCGAAACTCCTAACAAAGTATATGGCCTCTTCCAGTGCAGGGCAGACATGACAATCGACCAATGCTACACCTGTTGGCAATTGGCAACGCTTAGCATACGACAAAAATGTGGGAGTAGCGTTGGCGCTACTTGTTGGCCTTTCCACTGCTTCTTACGTTATGAAAACTATAGTTTCGTTGGAATACTGGACACAAGTTTAGGGTCTAATTTTCAGGAGGGCTTCGGAGGGGATGCGGGGGTTTTCGTCCCCGATGACTTTCAAGTTGCTGCTAAGAATCTCCTAAATAACTTGTCAGCTAAAGCAACAGCTGAAACGAGACGCTCTGCTTACGGTATAGCTCTGGATTCCTTGTCACAAACTATTTACGGCCTGGTCCAGTGCACAAGAGATCTAAGTACTGACCAATGCAGCACATGCCTATCATACTCAATCAATACAATATTCACAACTGATACGACTGCAGGAGTTCAGTATTGGAGTAGAAGTTGCATCCTTCGTTATGAAATATATCCTTTCTATAATTCGTCTATGCAGCTTCCGCAAGCCCCTCCGGGAAACGCAGCCAATAGTCCAGAAAGCAAATCTTCAGACAAAAGAACATACATAATTTTAGGTGTTGTGGGTGGGTTGGTTCTCGGGTTAATCATAGGCGCGTTCGCAACGGCGAGAAGACTGAAGTCTGCCGTAGCTCCAAGGGGATACCAAGGTATTACTGCCACATCATTATATTAACTCGTAGTTATAATTGCGTTATTGAAAGCTAGCAGATAGTAATCTAAACCCGCGCTTTGATTGAATGTTGAATGCATTTTTAGATTTATCAAATCTTTACACAGGTGTGGATGGTTTTGTAAGATGTTTTCCTAAAATAATATAGAATCAGGATTATTGGTAATGATTTTAAAATTTTCAGTTTTATTGAGCTTTAGCGAGACAAAAGGTTTAAGTTTATGAAGTTTATAGCTTTTTCAAAAATCCATAATTATAAGACAGATTCGAAGCCCTCATAGGCTTTGATCGAACAATGATTATCCATTGAAACTTTAATCAATCCGGTAATTATGAAACAACAGAGAGCTATGTCTGCAGCATGATAATATAAAATGAATTCATATTATCATGTGCTCATAGATGTTGAATATAGTATTTTTAAGCAAGACAAGTAGAGATTATACTAAAGTGGGGCATTATTATTATACACTAAATTTGGTGTACGAATTTTTTGTTTCTGGGATAAATGATCTAATTTTAAGGTCAAGGTCAGGTTAGATACTAAATTGGTATATGAACCTTTTGTTTGTGGGACAAATGATCTACATAGATTTGGCTATTTGACAGATAAATGATCTAATTTTAAGGTCAAGGTCAGGTTAGATACTAAATTGGTACATGAACCTTTTGTTTGTGGGACAAATGATCTACATAGACTTGGCTAGTTGACTGCAAAGAATAAGAAGGCATACATACTCTACTTCTCTAGTTTTGAACTTGTGACCTCTTAAAGATAAAACACATGCTCTTAACCATTAGACCCACTCCAACTGTATCAATAGCATCAAAATTTTACAATTTTGCCACTTCAAAATTCAAGCATGGCCAATTACAACTTTTTTCAATTTCTCAAAAACTATTTCTGTATTACTGTAAATTCTAATAAACTGATTTAATTAAAATTAAAATTTGCAAAACATAAATTAAAATAAGAAATTAAAATTTGCAAAACATAAATTAAAATAAGAAATGAATTAATTCTAGTCTAAAAAAATTTGGTGTTTAGAATCAATTTTTAAATAATCTTACCGGTATTATAGGCGCATCGGCCTAAATGGACTGATGAACAAAGTCTTCCTCTGTTGTTGTGCTCTATTGGTGAAACCCCTGATGTCTGGAAAAAAAATATTGTGCTCAGCTATGTTAAACAAATTCTCAGTGCAGTTTTTCGTGTTCTCTATATCAATTAGTAGCAACGACCAGATATATGGGCGCACCTTAACCCCATCCCAACAGCTAAGGTTGGACCCCGATCTGCCTCCACTCTGGTCTTTTCCAGGATACCACCATATTCCTGATCTTCAGCGTTGGCGTGAAGTGGCGAAAAGAATAGATATTGCCGATTGTTGACAGCTAACACATGACCATTTAAACAAGGGCTTTGATGACCTTTAGCAGAAAATTGTGTGTAAATTAGATTATACCAGTCGGATATGGGTGTGAGTGACCATATTCAGATTCACTACCTCGTTGCACAGAACCCTGGTAGTTGTACATAAGTCATAAAGCCTTGTAGGATTTGATTGATTTATTTTTTTTATTTCTTGGGGGGATAATTTAGAAATTTTATTATAATTTAATTGACAAATTAGCAGTGCTCGATTTATTTATTTTTGTTTTTTGGGATAATTTAGAAATTTTATTATATTTTAATTGACAAATTAGTAGTGTTCATATTTATTACCGGTTGTTATTTGTGAATTTAAGTTGATTTATCACTTATCATTATTATTCAAGAAAAACCACACTGTTCTACATGTATGATCAGTTGATGAACTTAAAAGAGCAAGATTTGACTTATCACTGTTTTTCAGGGCAAACCACATCACCTCAAATAGAATTACTGACCAGTGACTATAAGAAAACAAGATTTCACTCTTCCTCAAGGCCTTGAAATGTTAACATATTTCTTTATCTCAAAAAAAACCTTCAATTTCAATTTTTTTATAAAAATTTATGATATATTTTTTTATAAAACATATTTTTATTAAATTATATATTTAATATGTATAACTACACATCATTTATCGAGCAGCTCACAGAGGGTTGATAAACCATGAAGCCCTGTCTATCATAATTGTAAGATATGTTTGGAAAATTTCAATTTAATTATTTTTAATATTTATTTTATAAATTTAATTTTTTATTATATATAATTAAAAAATATAATATAATATAAATATCACAAATATAATATGCAAATTTGTTAAATGTTTATACCAATTGTAGTTTTAAAACATATATATATATATAATCTCTACGAGATGAAATGAAAAGAAAATAGAATAATCACACATGATACTGTACAGCATAATAGTATGCAGATTAGCACAGTTTGGGGTTGAAATTATCAGCCACATATTTTAATAGCAAGTCTCCTTTCTTTATCCGGTACTTGATAGTTACCGTAAATGAAAGCACAAATTATATCATTTTCTCACTAAATCTATCTTCCCACTTTTCTCGGTTTGGGTCGCTTCCTCGTCCAAACTTTTAAGAAATATTTTTGGAAATAATTTAAATAAATATTACATGTTAAGAAGAATTATTTATATTAGATTTATAAATATAGAATTTTGATATTTTTTAGTTCTATTTATATTTTTATAATATTTTAAAAATTTTAAACAATCAATATAATTAGACTGTTAAACTAATTTTATTTGTGTAGTTTTCAAAAGAGAATCAATATTTTAAAGAAATTAAATAAATTAAAGAAAATAATATTGTAGAAAAAATGATTTTAACTTAATATTTTTTTAAATATAAAATTATAAAAATGATATTAAAATGTGATAATTTAAATTTAAACTTTTGTAATCCATAATATTTATGATAGCATTTTTTTTTTGTAAAAATCACATAGAAAACAATTTTATCCAAACCTTTCCAAAAAAATTGTCTCTTATATCATTTTTACAAAACAAATACTATTATAAACATGATAATGCTGAAATCCCATCAATTTAAAAAAAAAAAATACTATCATGAACATGATAATGCTCAAATTCCATCAATTTAAAACCGTTCTTTTATTTTAGATCAGGACAACTCAAATTTACAATTGTTTTTAATTGTCATATTTTCAAACCCATGGCATGGTAAAACTCGTTATAGATCCCCTTCCTTCACTGGTTAAAAAATACAAAACTTTATGTTTTATAATATAAATTGTAACTCTGTGTTTTCATTGTATAGATAGTCACGAGGAAAGCACATTGCTCGGTCATGATCGACAAATGGTATTTACAATGGAAACATTAGTAGCTGCTACGAGAAATTTTCATGATGATAACAAGCTGGGAGAGGGAGGCTTTGGCCCTGTGTACAAGGTAACATGAGCTAATAAAGCTAACACCATTCATTTTTACAATCTTAAATTATAGAAAAAGCCGTTGTTCTAATTGCACCAATGACGGTTGGATGTCGATTATTAGCTTGATAGCAAATATTTTGCAAAAAAATTAAGCCTAAATGCAATATAAAAGTTTTTTATATATATTTTGGTTTGAATCTGTCAGTGAACTACTCAACATGGAACAGAAATAGCTGTGAAAAAACTGTCTTTAAAATCTATGCAAGGGAGAAAAGAATTTCTGAATGAAATTAAACTTGTGTCCAAAATTCAACATAAAAATCTTGTGAATCTACTAGGCTGTTGCGCAGAGGGGTCAGAAAGGTTGATTGTCTACGAGTATTTACCCAATAAGAGCCTTGATAAAGTCCTATTCGGTGAGTGATTTCCATTTTATTATCGATGTAGGTACCAAACATTAATCTTCCGAGAACACTTATATTTAATCCCATTCACATATACAGATCCAAACAAACGCAAAAGGCTTGACTGGCCGAAGCGTTACAATATCATAATGGGAGTAGCTCGTGGGCTTCTCTATCTTCACGAGGATTCTCCGCTGCGGATTATTCATCGGGACATTAAAGCAAGCAATGTGTTGTTGGACGAACAACTGAATCCAAAGATAGCAGATTTCGGTTTAGCAAGACTTTTCCCTGAAGACGAAACTCACGTCAGCACAAGAGTTGCAGGAACTTAGTAAGATTTCAATATCTCATACATTGTCAATGCATATGTTTTACTCTATGCTCATTTCGTTTCTAGAGAATTGAAAATACTGAAATTGTACTTTAAAGTTATGTCATCTTTGTATAGTTTTTGGAGACTTACATTTTCGGTTAAGCTTTTACTTTCTAACATATACAACCACAGTTTTCAATGCAGATAACTTATCATTACCTGGTTTAAGTTTTTTTTTTTCTTTCTTCCCTATTATGTAATCTTTGACATTGTACATTGGATATGCAGCGGGTATATGCCACCAGAGTATGCTATACAGGGACAATTATCTATAAAAGCCGATGTGTATAGCTTTGGCATTCTTCTCCCGGAAATTATCGCAGGAAGAAAGAACACGGATTACAATTTGTCACCAGAAATGCAGATTCTTTTGGGATGGGTAAGATACTTTAACAGTACCATGTTTTTAGTTCATCTATGAACCGTTTAGGGAAGTACGCGATTAGGGATTTCACAGCCCATCTTTTGAATATGTCCGAAGTGTGTATATATCTTATCATAATGAGGAACCCGTTGTGTTAATGCAGGCATGGAGATCATATGATGGAGGAAATATTGCGCAACTGATTGATCCAGCTATAATTGAAACGTGCGATGAGGCGCAAGCATTGAGATGCATTCACGTTGGCCTTTTGTGTACACAACCCGAATCCCATCTTCGGCCACTGATGTCTACCGTCAATTTGATGCTTTCAACCGATTCCGTGACTTACTTGCCGGATCCAACGAAGCCTGCTTTCGTGACTTCCTACGTTTCCCAAACCACCCAAATGACCAGTTCTGGATCGTAACATGCCTCTGCAGCCGTATCTTCTGTGTCATCCGCTCACACTCCGATTCCTGCATCTAACGCCAATGATTTCATCAGTGAGTTGGTAGCTAGGTAATGCAAAATTTGCAGTTCAAATACGAGAGATATGTCAACGAATGCTTTAAAGTTTAAAGTGAGTTTATTATGTAGCGTCTTAATGAAGCGAGTAATGGGAGAGATACTAGATGTTAAGTTGGGCGGATGCTTCGTTACATAAGTCTGTTGGCAAAACATATAGCAATTGAAGTTTTCTTTTTTAGTATTAGGTTGATTTAGAAGAATCCGGAACTGAAATTTGTATGTTTTCATCGATTTTGTTGTGATTTACAATATCTTAATAGTGATCAGATTTACCGTCAAAGGAATTTAGGATAAGTGGTATAGCTCAAGTGGTATTGTTCACTCTATGTGTCCCAAGTGGTCTAGCTTCATTTATAAATTTTATTCATTTATATGATTTAACAACTCAAATTATAAGTGATATAAGTGAGTAATTAAAGAATTATAAGAATTATTTGACACTAATTGAGTAATGGGTAGAAAAAAATGATTTACTCATCATCATATCAAAATATAGAATGTAATATTAATGTAATATTACAATCAGAACGTGATAAGTACAAATTCAAAAAATGGTATTAAAATAACGGATTTGAAAAATAAATTTGTGAATAATATTAAAATTAGAATTTGAATCTAAATAAAAATAAAAATAAAAAGATAATGAATTTATTAGATTTATAGTTTTAAGAAATTATTTCTTTGTATGTCACTATTTTATGTAGTAAATTTATAGATGTTATAATCATATACAAGGAATATTTTTTTAAAATTCATTATCTAGAATCTATTACTAATTTGAAATAAGGAGAGTTTGAATATGACAAAAGTATGATTTTTATCATTTTTAGACAAAGAGAGAGAATTTGACTTAACTTACACAAATGATCTATCTTTTGAGTTTACTAAGTGAATTTTAAAATTTCTTTTAAATTTCCTTCTAGACAATTATAAGGGTATTTAGCTATGCCATGATAATATCATGGATTTGATAATCATATAGACCGGGAACTTGCGAAATTAGAGTTATATAATAAAATAAATGAATATCACCTTTACGACAATGCAAGAAAACACACAACATACTATATATAAAATTTCTCTATGTATTTTATTAAATCAAGTGGTTAATGCTCTTGATCATTATACATTCACAAAACCAACTCTTATATGCTTTAGCTTCTTCCTACACACTAACATAAATTGAAAGGAAACAAATTACATCAAGACCAAAATCCCCATGGTTTCATTTCTCAATTCTTCCTATAGATAAGAATATCTATTCCCTAATCTAATGAGCTCAGAGATAGAGAGGATGATAGATCACTACACAAAATCCCTCTGTATGCATTGCAATCAATCTAGTTCCATGTTATGAAAAGAGGGGCCATGACACAAACCCTTTCTCTAAAGGTTGTCTTAATGTAATCTAAATGATGTAGTTCTAGAGATCCAATTCTCTAACTTCTACACTTACTACTTACACATAAGGAAAAAGATGTACCATTTTGCACCTTTTCAAGAAAGTAGGAATGTTGATTATAGTAAAATATAACTTAATATACTCAAGAAAATTTAGATCTACCATTCATTTGTAAATTGAATTGAATATTATTAGATTCAAACATAGACTGAGTGTGGGGGAAATTTGGGTGAATCGGTGTAAGACAATCATGAATCATAACAAAAAAATATCACATATGGAACACAAGATACAATGAAAACTTCTTTATAACAAATTTTTGTAGGAACCAACCTATTGTTACAAACTTTATATGAACCAACCTACAATAGACACCAATACCCTTTAAGATTTATAGCAAATAACCTACAAGAGACACCAATCCCCCTTCCTGTATGATTTGTAGTCACCAACCTATAAGAGACATGAATCCTCCTTGTTGAAAGATTTTTAGGCACCAACCTATAGAAGACACCAATCTCATTTTCTGCAAGATTTGTAGCCACCAATCTACATGAGAAACCAATCACCACTTCTCCAAGATATTCCTAGGAACCAACCTACTTCATTGAGTTTCCTTACTACTTTTTCCTTCATTAGGTCTATTAGTTGCTTCTGCCTTCACCACATTTACCATCTTCTTCTCGCTTCACCAAGTCTACTGGTTGTTTTTTCCTTCATCATATTTGTTTCTCCCAAAGCACAATTTTTTTTTGCCTCTTCCTTTTAATAAACTCATACATATATATTGAAATTTTTACTTGACATACTTTTATATCTCTCCATGGACCTCTGAAGCTTTCATACTCTAAAATGTCATAGAAAATAAGTTATAGAAAAAATGCCAATCTAACCTATTTGAAGTTGATTTTACAATGATTCAAGAACACCAACTCCCATAGGGCACATCTATTGAATTATAATGAATCAAAGTTTGAAATTTATACTACATGTACTTAGACATCTCTCCTTTGTCTCCTCCATATTACATTTTCTGAAACATATTAGAAAAAAATTATAATGAAACTTCCAAGTTGACCTTTTTTAATCATATTTCATGAGCATTCAAGAACCCTAGCTTACTCAATGAATGTCTTCAAAATTATAACGAACCAAGATCTAAAATTTTTACCATGTGTACCAATATTTCTCTCCTTTGTCTCCTCTTGATTTGACAGTTAGGAACATCTCAAATAAAAGTTATAATAAAATTTCCAAGCTAACCTGTTTGAACTAGATTTCAGGAGCACCCATGAATCCTAACTTCCTCAGAACATATTTTTGAAATTGTAGTGAGCCAAAGTTTGAAATTTATACCACATGTACATGAAGATGTCACCTCCATCTCCTCTAAGTTTGATGGTTTAACAAATTTCATGGTAACACCATAGTTTGCATACTTCACCAAGTTTGTTTCTCCCAAAACTTGTTTACGGTCTCATCCTAAGAACAAACTTGTATAACATGCCACACATCTAATTTTTCAAAAAGTCTGAGAAAATAAGTTATAGTAAAAATCTCAAACTAACATGTTTGAAGCTATTTTGAGGAGTATTTAGCAAACCTAGCTTCCATTGGAATATTTTTGAAATTAAAGTGAACCAAATTATCAAATTTCTTTTCTATTTACTTAGATATCTCTCCCTTGTCTCCACTAGAAGTTATTGCCTTAAACATTTTAGAGGAAAAATAGTGAAAATTTCCAACTAACCTATTTGAATCATATTTTAGGAGCATTCAAAAACATTGGATTACTAAGAGCAAAAATCCAAATTATAGGGAAACAGGGGAAAAAAATTCTACAAGTACCTAGATATGTCTCCTTTATCTCCTCTAGAATTCATAGTTTAAAACATCTAAAAAAATTATGGTTACATTTCCAAACTAACTTGTTTGAAGTAGATTTCATGAACATTTAGGAACCCTAAATTCCTCAAAATATACCTCTGAGATTATAGAGAACCAGAGTTTGAAATTTATATGATAGGTATGTGAATATATCACATCCAATTTTCACACTCTAAACCACCCTAGAATAAAATTTATACTGAAAATTCCAAGCTTAACATTTCAAGAGCATTCAAGAACCCTAACTTGCTTAATTCATATCTTCAAAATTACAATGAACCAAAGTTTGAAATTTCTATCATAGGTGCATGATTATCTCCCCTCTATCTCTTCTATGTTTTATGGTATAAAACGTCCCATAAGAAAAGTTATAGAAAAAATTTCAAGATGAGTTGTTCACTGCATAAATCATATTCTTGCTCCACATTTAACACCCCAAGAATATTCCCTATTTTCTGTTGTGCACCTCAAATTTCTTATTTTGTGGATGGTATTCAATCCACTCATACACCCTTTATTTATAATGCTTTTAACCTGTAAAAATTCCTAGGTCGACCTATACTTTCTGGCTGGGCCAGCTTGTAACTTTTTGTTGGACCAATTTGACGGAATTTTTCATATATCGTCATTCCTACGAAGTTAGAGGGTGTGCCATATACCATTGGAAAGATATTGGAATAAAGTATTCAAACATATATCATATTCTCCCATTTGATCAAGGTATTTAGAGTAAAAATGCATTCAAAGATAGAGTATCCAAATTGGATACTAAGAAAAAAATGAGCATTAAGAAGTTAGACAATCAAATATATCAACCATTTTATTAATGCTAAAAGTTTAGATATGTGTATTACTTTATTAATATTATAAACTTTATTTTTTTCCCAATGTTAAAAAGTAGTGGATAAGATATTTTATGGGAATTAAATGTCAATAAAAAATATAGCAATCATTCCTGTAAATTTATTAAACATCAAATAATTTTCTAAATTTCTTAAAATTTAAATAATATTAATTATTAAATTAAATAACGCTTTAAAATAATATTAAAGGTATATTATTAAGTTAGGATAGATTTTTAACAATCAAAAAAATATATTAACAATTTCATTATAAATAGAATCTATAATATTATTAGTATAATTCTAAATTATTTAAAAATTATATTAAAATATTAAATAATATTAATTTTATATTAAATAATAAACATGAAAATTATTATATTAAAATTATTAAAATTAAGTTATTAATATTATAAAATATTTTATTTTTAAAATTAAAATAAACTATCGTTTCATTAATTTAATTTCTCTCTATTTTTAATAAATAGTGAGTGAAAATGAATTGAAATCAAGAATTTCTCATTGTTTTTTTAATTTCTCTTCAATATCAATGGATGGAAATGTTGTTGTCATTAGTGTCAAAGAGATAGGAAGACTATACATTACAAGATAAAGATTCGAAAATGAAGATTTTTGGAAATATTGTTTTTGAATATTTAATGCTCAATTTGGATATCTTATATTTGAAGGATATTTACTATAATTTCATAGCTCAAATTGGATCATAAGATGGTTGGAAAAATTATTTTGACCCATTTTTTATGGTATATGATACTCTCTCTAACTCTGTAGTAATGAAGATATATGAAAGACATCGTGAGAATGACCCATCTAAAGTACAAGCAGGCTCACCTAACCAATTTACAAGTCAACCCCATAGACAATATAAATAAAGGGAAGATGAGCTCATCTAATATAAATCGAAGAAATAAAATATTTGAGATCGCAAGAGGAGTTGAAAAATACTTTTTTTTGTTGATTCTTGGAGTCTAAAAATGAAGCAAAAAATGTGATTCATGGGGTGAAAAATTCATCTTGGGATTTTTGCTATAACTTTTCTTCTCAGATGTTTTGGAATGTGATATTTGGAGGATACATATATAAGTATTCAAGTACCTATCGTTCAAATTATACCTTGGTTCCCTATAATTTTAGAGATATGATCTAAGGAAGTTCAACTTTCTGAATACTCATCAAATAGGTCATATCCGTATTTTTTCTATAAATATTCTTCTAGGATGTTTCATAACGTGAAACTTGGGAGATACTGATAATATATCTTCATGTACCCACAGTTAATATTTTGTAGAAATTATGTTGTAGATTTGCAACTAGTCATGAAGTTTTAATCAAAATCACAGCACACAAACCTACTCTACTACTTTGCGGGAAGTAATTCACAATCTAGAAGAATAATTTTAGAAGTGCAATCAGAAATCACACACATGCAAAGAGTATTTTTTCTCGGGGAAAAAAAATCTGCTAAAAAATCTAATGCCTTCTTGCATTAAATCAGAAGAATAGAGATGTATTTAAATTTCTTTTCTCAACTGAGCACAACATGCAAGTGTTTAACCTATCTCTCAGCTCATTGAGAAAATATGACCCAGACTTAGTCAATTTCTGCCTTTTCTTGAGCTCCTATTTCCTTGTGATGTTCCTTGAGGACTTAGGCCCATATTATTTAGGAAATTCCTCAAATATATTACGCAATTCCTTTAGGCTAATCATCTCACTGCATGCAACACCTATACACTCAAGACTAGTCTGCAACTAATGTTACACTACCTTGGAATATTTGCCAAGGTTGGGGAACTCGAATTCTCTGCATTCACTAGCTATTTTTGGTTGGTTGATCAGTTAACTAGATGATCACTAAGTTTGAATGAAGTCTCACAGCACAAATGACCCTTCACTCGTTCCTCCAATAGTTGGAACTAGTTTAACTAAAAACAACCCTAGATAACTGATCTTGATAGCTACAAATTAGCAATCACACATGCTTAAATAAAATCTAACTCCTTCTGTTAGCACTCCAGAAAACTCTCCTAGGTTGCAGCTTGGAGATGCCTTGTAACATATAATCTTCAATAATTTTCTTATAACTATTGGAATGGATGATGCCGTGGATCAAGTTAGATGGCCATTTTAGCTCTATTCCCACTCAAGGCATGCATGAACACTCTCAACAACACAAGGCTTTAAACCACTAATGCTCAATAGTTTATAGATTTAATGAATAGATGGAGAATACTAACTGTATCAATAGATTGCATATATAAACCTAAATGAATGACTAGCTACAGGCAGCAAAGAAGCTTGTAAATCTAAGTTATCAAAGTAGAGATAAGATGACATTTATCTGGCCTTAGACACAAAGGAAACATGAACAAATTGTTCAAGTGCAAGCATAGAACAACAAAGGGAATGGATGTTGAACATATAATGGAAAAAGAAGGTTATAATGCTTAGAATGAAGATGAGAAGCTTGAATGAATAGAGGAGGAATACTCTCCAAAAGTTGAACCCTATTACATCTTACTTTAAACTATTTATAACCTATTTACAATGCTCCTGAGCTCTAAGAGTCTCAGAGTCTTAATTTGCCTTATATGCATTGTTAACTGATTTGATGCCCTGAAGACAAGCATGGCTTGGAGGGTTTCCTCCTTCTGATAGAGGAATAACGACTTTAAGATATTTTGGCTTCTTGTTGCCCTGTCTGGGAGTTCTCTTGTGCCAGAGAGGCTCCATGATGTTTATTAGTGTGGTTGTTGTGCTGTTGGAGCTCCCTGAACTTTGTGTTTCGGGCTGCAACGTGTTGTGGCCCTTCTCTTTTCCCTTTCTGAGCTCTGTTTCCCGACAAACTATATCCTGGGCGTTGTTATATGGCGAAATAGGTCTTGGGGACTTTAAGTTTCCCTTCAAACTGCAAACCGTGATTGTTTTGGTTATAAACAGCGAAATACTACAACACTACTAATTCCCACCCATCACTGTGTATTTTGGACTTCAAAAAGTCCTAAAATATGGTTTAGTTATCCATCAGGTCCTCCTTGTCCTAAAATAGTGTATTGTGTCCTTACTTGGACAAGTTTGTGATAGTATTCATTGATGAAATAATGATAGATTCTAAGATTGAGGAAGATAATGTCAAACATTTGGTTGGAGTGTTAAGATTGCTAAGAGAGCATCAGTTGTATGCCAAAACTAAAAAATGCAATTTCTTCTAGAAAAAGGTACATTACTTGGGGCATGTTGTCTCTAAGGAAGGTGTAGCAAGGTATCTAAAAAAGATAAGAGATATCATGGAATGGGAAACTCCTAGAAATGTGGATGAGGTTAGATCATTCATGGGGTTGGCTGGTTATTATAGCAACTTCATTAGGACTTCTCAAAGATTTTCTATCCTATTACATCATTGCAAAAAAGGAAATAAATTTGAATGGATAGAGGAATGTGCAACTAGTTTTGAGTAATTGAAATAGTTCTTGACAAAAGCTCCAACTCTAAATAGTAGATTCAAATAAAGAGTTTGTGGTGTGTACAAATGCTTGTAAGAGAGGACTTGGTGGAGTACTTATGTAGGAAGGATAGGTAGTGTGCAATGAATCAAGGAAATTGAATGAGCAAGAGTAAAATAATGTGACACATGATCTTGAGTTGGCAACGATCAACCATGCTTTGAATATGTGGAGGCACGATCTTCTTCGTAGGTGATTAATTTTGATGAGTGATTACAGTGGGATGAGATACTTGTTTTACCAAAAAAATATGAATGTCAGGCAAGTTAGATGGTTGGCAATGATCAGTTAGTTTGATTTTGAAATCAGGTATATTAAGGGTAAATAGAACAGGGTTGTAGACACTCTTATTAGAAGAGTACATGTAGATCATATAGGAGTTATGCATTCTTATGGGACAAATTTATAGGGTCAGATCTTATATGTAGGACAACATGTTGATAGGTATATGGATATTAGGCATAAGATACAGGTGAACAAAATGTGGACTATTATCTTACATCACATGGTTTGATCAAGTTTAGGGACATGATCTATGTGTTGGACAATAACAAGATCAAGAAGCTTATCTTGAGGGAATTTCATGTTAAGCTATATTTGGGTCATCATGGATATCATAAGACATTGACAGCGGTGAAAAAGTTCTACTATTGGCCAAATCTAAAGAAGGAAGTGGTAGAATTTGTTACTAGGTGCTTGGATTGTCAACAGGTAAAAGAAGAGTGTAAACATCCATAACTGATTATTATTACAAAGTGGAAATGGGGGTTGATTTCTAAGTATTTCGTCATATGTTTTCCGAGGACATTTAGATAGCATGATTCTATCATGGATGTGATTGACAGATTGAAAAAGGTAGCTCACTTCATAGCAATTAAGTCTACTTACTCAGCTAGTGATGTAGCACAGGTATTCATCAAGGACGTAGTGAGGTTTCATGGTCAACCAGAGAATATTGTGTTAGGGAGTGATACCAAGCTCACTTTCAGGTTTTGGAAGGAGTTATTTGCAGGGCTTGGGTATAGAGTTGGCCTTAAACACAACTTATCATCCGTAGATAGACAGACAGATGAAGAGGGTCAATAGGATTTTGGAGGAAATGTTGAGAATGTATGTGATACATCAACAATGGAAGTAGGAAGAGTATCTTCCATTGGTGGAGTTTTCTTACAACAATGGGTATTAGGAGTCATTGGGGATGATTCTATTTGTGGTGCTTTATGGGAAATACTCTTATAAGTTGGAGTGATCTATTAAACAGGCTGTTGATAGGATCAGATATGTTGGTAGAAATGGAACAGGAAATGCAGGTCATCATGAAGAATCTAAAGGAAACATATGATACATAGTAGAGTTATGTAGATTTGTTGGCTTGATGGGGCCTGACCCAGGTTTGAAGTTAATTAGCCAAACAAATCCCTACACTAATGGCCCTTTTGGCAACAGCCCGCGGAGCACAGATTGAGGCCTCACCCGAAGCAGTATGGGGCGATGCTGTAACCAAGTTTCTGCACCCTTGACATGTCTGAGGGGTCGATTTAGTCCAACTGAGAATACCTTCGTGCAAGTTACTGCGTGCACTTCCCTAACCCACGAGGCCTTCACAATCTGTTATAATCACATTCACGCATCCCTAACCAAGGGCTGAGGTGCTTTCGCACTACTAAGACAACAATCTACGCTATTTCCCATATTACACTTCTGATCTTACTTATCTTCTTATAATTTTTATTTAACTTCACGTAAACAGATACTTTATCTTATATTCACTTAATCAACACAATCATATAAGTTTGTGTATCATATAAACAAAAGAAATGCAGTGTATACCCAATACATTCAATGTAGAAAACAATAAATAAATACACATGAATGGTATAAAACTTTTCTTTATTAATGCTTCAATCGGTTACAAACTCAACCTTCCCTGTGCACTCAGCTGCAGGGGTCTGCGCACTCAGTTGCAGGCTACTAGGCCTCCGCGCACTCAGCTACATAGTCTTCTCCTACTCTACAACCCAAGATTCGACACTATACTTAGTTAAGACTCTTCTATTCCATAATCATTCTCTTAGTTCCTTTTCTCTTTTACAACTTAGAGCCTCGCTCTATTTATACAATCCCATGGTATATGGACCATGTGTAGATCTCTAAAGCCAACATTTTCATTTACAAAAATGAAGGTGGACAGCCCTATCACTCATTTACAAGTTCACGCTCCATGCCCACAAAACGTGGAATATTTACATTGGATTTAGTCAAAATATAGGCTTTAAGCCCCAAAAATTGCCTTGGGGATCTCGCGCCCAACAAGCCCCCAACAAAAACATTGTGACTTTCCCTCGAGTCACTCTGTTGGTACAGAGATCTTCACATGGAGACCTCCCAACTCTGCCTGAGCTACTACAAGATTGGCAGTGCACTAAGCGGCTACCTACTATACCTCTTGGATGTGTTGTTAAGAGACCGTTGTAGTTGAACTACTTCCCTGCACCTATTTATAGTCCCGCACCTCCTTGCGACTGCCTGGAGTGCTAAGACTATGCCTCTGTTGGCTACTCAGATAGCCAAGCCACCCGTGTATGGCTTCAACTGACTACCATTCACTTTTCCTGGGAAAGGTTCTCCATTTAACTTTACCAATTGCACTGGACCTCCGTTTGTAACCTCCTTAATAACATATGGTCCTAGCCAATGCATTCTAAATTTTCCCGAGAATTTATCAAACTTACTATCATACAGTAACACCAAATTGTTCACCTTGAAGGTGCGCAACTTAATATGTCGATCGTTCTAGGCCTTTTCACGTTGATTTTGTACCTGTTGGTGAAATCCACTCAAAAATCGTTCTTCCTTGAGTTCCTTCCAATTGCGCAAGCCTCTTCTCCTTGGCTCTATATTTTGTCATACCTGTGGGTGCTGTTATGCATAAACTAGGCACGATGTATTCCATCAGTATTATGACATTTGCTCCATAGGCCAGCTTAGAAGGCATGTGTCCTGTCAGTTTCTTACACATTGTCCTATAGACCCATAAGACTTCTGGTACGTGTGAGTCCCACTCACTTTTTTGTGCATTATATACCTTGTTCAATGCTTCACATACTTCGTTAAATGCTTCCGCATGGATAACCTTCTCCGCGCTCGTTCTCTCCACACTCTGTCATTCCAACTTGAGGAACCGTTCACGCATTTTCCCCTCCAACACATGCTTATTGACTGTAGTTCCCAAGGTGATGTTCATGTGCATTCGCACAGGTTGTTTACCATATGCCTGTACCCATCTGGGCAGATGCATGCACAGACCATCCCGTCCATTGTATTTATCTGCCAATCACACTATAGGTTTCCCAAACCATGAGCACATCATTTTCTTACATTCGTGCCAGTCCTCAAAGCTTCCTTTGCGCGTACCCCACCACTTCACAGGAGTAGCGCGTAGTACCCAATTCAAGGCCTGGAAACATTGCCTTTTCGGCACCTCCCTTTCAAGATTATCTAGGAAGGTATCTACCTCACTTAGCCCATCATAAGTAGGAAGATCCCTCACTTTTGTTGATATGCAGCGCAATGATCTTGTCATCATATTACAATTTAGCGTGGTTACCTCGTGTAACCGGTTCTGCCATCGCTCTATCTCCTCATCAGAATCCAACGTACAGGAGCTTTCGCGCTCCCATGAGATCTGTCCGTCCATGGTGGGATTTACCTAAAATTGTTCTCGCACGGTTATTTTGTAGATGCAGTCCAAATCATCGTCACTTTCATAGTCGCTCACCAAGTTGGTTTAGCACGATCCTTCAACAGGGTCTAAGGGTATAACTACATGCAGAGACTTATTTTCAAAAATCATATTGCACTTCTTCAGATTAATCACCCCGTTCATGTCAGTGACCCAATCAATTCCTAAGAGCACGAGGTAGGGATTGTTGTCATCAACACTCCCTATTACTTCAAAGTCTTCTAGCATGCTTGCTCCCTCAATATCCACAGTGATTCCCAGCAATCGCCCCATAGGTATTATCTTCTGCTGGTTCGCCATTCATAGCTGAATAGGAGACCATTACAGTGTAGGCCTCCCCATGTGCTCCCATATCTACTTCGGTAGAACGTTCACATCCAATCCTAAATCCAGAATTACTTGGTCCATCTCATATTCTCCAATCTGCGTGGTTAACCTCATTTCTCTCCCTGTCCTCATCTTATGCTTTCCAATCTTCCAGACTACACGCAGTTCTCCTGGTGCGGTCCCAACACATCTATTAATGAGTTCCTGCAATCCCTTTACAACTTTACTGTCATGCAGTAACTTCATGCATGTTTCCAGTAACATCGTGAGCATAGATGGGTCCGCTCTGGCTCCAGTCTATCTTTGCTTCCTGAAGTGGAGGCATCAGCGAAGCTCTTCTTAGCTTCCATGAAGGTTTCCTTAGCGCACTCTAGATCAAACTCTGCTTCTTTCATCCGAGCCTTGCGAACCCAAGTACTATTTTTGGCTTGTTTTCCTTTATCATCTCCCGTCGCGAATCCACTTTGGAGCACAATGTTCACATTCAAATCTTCCTCGCATGGCTCAGACCTCATCATCTGCAGGTTCTGAGTCGGGGGAGGTGGTAGCACTCCCTTGTCGCATATCCTAGCTATCAGCGTAGGACAATCCTCCATCTCATGATCGAACAAGGTACAACACAGACATGATGGATGCGTTGGGTTGTTTCAATCATGAGCATAATGTCTTAGCCCTCCACAATTGTAACATATCAGTTATGGATGCCCTCTTCCAGGTCCTCCTCCACCTCGGCCCCGTTTGTGCCCCTGAAACTCTTTCCACGCTAATGCTGCATTCTGGTCTAGGGGTCGCATTTCAGCGTGAACTCTATAGGTGGGAGTTCTATCCATCATTAACTCATAACTTCTACAAGTGTGCTAATCGTGTCCCACTGATCTACAAAAGTTATAGAACAATTGATGCAAATTTTGTGTATACTTATGTAACAAATAGTAGTTTTCCATAGCGTGTTTCCCTCCTATTTGACAAATCATGTAGCACAAAGAAGGTTCTATGATAGGCCTTGCTTGTGCTTCCAGTCTTAATGGCATTGGCCCTCCTCTCGTGTGTTAATTCGCGAACACCGGGCAATGGTCCTTATCATTACCCTGACCCTTGAATTTTACGCACCACACTTCTTCACGCACTTTCGGTCGAGCTGTGCTGTCATGTTTCAGACTCTGCATCTCAAGGCATAAGTTTTTCAACTACGCGTGGATCTATTGAACTCCCAAGTTAGGATCTTGCATTAGGGTCTCATGCAGTCTCATCACGATCTCCAAGGTTTCTACCTGAGTCGTTAACCTCTGCTGTGACAACGCATTCCTTAAATGCGGTGTTAGCGATGCTACAAACCATTCGCGGTGCTATCCATTCGTCAAAGTCATATTAGCTTCGTGAATTATGCACTTCAGCATTTGATCCAGCTCCTAAGGAGTCTTGCCTGGTAGCATTGTGATCTCTTTGAACTCAATGATTGATTACGCTTCTGACTTTGGCTTGCTAAATTCCTTATTTAGTGCAGTTTGGATATCCGTGATCCCCGCATTCGGATTGTCATTAGAATTCTTAATATACCAGGTCAACACATCATCCTGCAGGGTGCTAACCAGTGTCGCTTTCTTTATATTTTCATTTGTAACTCCCTGTGCTTCCCATACGACTCTTATCATGAACCAAAACTAGTTCATATATTCATATCCTACTCCCTTGAACACATGCAACGTTATTGTGCTTGCCATATTAACTCGCGATGGTAGTGGAGGTGGTACGTGTGAAGATGGATGTGAAAGCGATTCAGCTGGTGGCGGTGTGGGCAAGGGTGGTATGTGCAAAATCCTCTACCTTATCAAATGGATCATACTTCATAGACATACCTTCACAAGCTCTTCCTCATCCCCTCATGGAGGTGAAATCAAAGGGCTATTCTCTTGTCCCTTACTTCCTTCGTTTCTGTAGGTATTTTCACTTCACGTAGCTCTGAACATCAAGGTAATTGCATAACCCTCTTTCCATGCAATAACATTTTAATCCAAGTATTCAGAGACTTTATGTACTTACCTCGCGGTCCTTTAAGGAAGTGTCGCTTTGCCTCGCAATAGCTGACTGAAGTATCTACCGCAAACTCAGTAATGAATCCTCCTATAATCCAATCGAGCCAGTGATCAACAACACACATGATCTAATCTTCTGATGCTTCTAATCTACGCACCAACTCTGGGGTCCACACAATAGGATTGTTGAGTTTCCACCTTCCTTGGCTATCTGCGAGCTTCACGATCCACTCGTATAGCTCAGTAGGGAAAGATGAAAATAATATTTCATGGATCTTTGTGTACAAGTAGTAGTCTAACCACTCTTCTTTTGTCAATCGTGGATTCATGTTCTCCTATGCTGCAAACTCGTGGATTCTCCTGTCCAACCAACCTTCAATTTCCTTCTTAGTTGGATTCTAATGATAAGACATCAGACATCTCTATGTAGATTCTGGTCCCAGCAACGAAACCATTTGTTGGCTTGATGGGGCATGATCCAGGTTCGAAGTTAATTAGCCAAAAAAATACCTACACTACTGGCCCTTTCGGTAACAGCCCGTGGAGTGTGGACTAACGTCTCACCCAAAGCAGTATGGGGGGATGCTAGAACCAAGTTTTTGCACCCTTGAGATGTCTGAGGGGTTGATTTAGTCCAACTGAGAATACCTTTGTGTAGGTGACTTTGTGCACTTCCCTGAATTGCGAGGCATTCACGATCTATTATAATCACCTTTGCGTAGCCCTAACCAGGCGTTGAGGTGCTTTTGCACAGCTAAGGCAACGATCTGTGCTATTTCCCAAGTTACACTTCGGATCTTACTTATATTCTTATATCTGTTAGCTAACTTTGCGTAAACATATACTTTATCTTATATTCACTTAATAAACACAATCATATAAGTTCGTGCATCATATAAACAATAGAAATGTAAGTTATACCCAATACATTCAATGCAAAAAACAGTAAATAAATACACAAGAATGGTATAAAACTTCTCTTTATTAATGCTTCAATCACTTACAGACTCAGCCTGCCCTATGCACCTAGTTGCAGGGATCCGTGCACTCAGCTATGCACTACTAGGCCTCTGCGCACTCAACTGCAGAGCCTTCTCCTACTCTACGACCTAACATTCAACACTATACTTAGATAAGACTCTTCTATTCCATCATCATTCTCTTACTTCCTCTTCTCTTTTACAACTTAGAGCCTCGCTCTATTTATACAATCCCATGGTCCGCGGACCATGGGTAGATCTCTAAAGCAACATTACATTTACAAAAAAGAGGGCGGACAACCCTATGACTCATTTACGAGTTCGCGCTCCGTGCCCACAAAACACGGAGTCTTTACATTTGATTTAGTCAAAATCTGGGCTTTAAGCCCCAAAAATTCCCTAAGGGGATCTCGTGCCCAACAAGATCAACACAGGGCATTCAAGGAGTTTAATGTTGGGGAACATGTGTACTTTCAGATCAAGCTCAAGAAAATATCCTTGAGTATTGGGTCATGTGCGAAGCTGGAACCTCGGTGTTGCGGGACTTTTGAGATCCTTGAGAGGATTAGGCCAGCGTCTTATAGACTCGTACTACCTTTGAAAATGATATTCAATGATGTTTTCCATGTTTCATTGCTTAAAAGATATGTGAAATATGTTGATCATGTGATTGATTGTTTTGTATTGTAGGTGGAACCAACAGGAGAATTATAGTTAGAACTTCAGTGCATTTTGCAGAGAAAGATGCTCATGCTCCAGAACTGAGAAATCAAGTAGGTTAAAGTGTAATGGAAGCACTTTGGGCCCAATGAAGCTACATGGGAGATGGTTGATAAGATGTGGACTATGTATCCTTCCTTATTTTCTGGTTGAGGCAAATAATTTTTGGTACTATATGTATATATGTATATGTATGTAAATACCACAATGAGTTGTTTTATAAGGCTCCAATAAGCGTTATGGTTTTCATGTGTCATGTTTGTCATGATGGTTTTTCTTTTCAGTGGGTTGTTCATTGTAAATATTGCATCGAGTTAAGTTATAAAGCTCCATGGGCAGTATGTTTTTTTTCTTCATCAGTTTGCTGGTTGTAGGTGTCATTGAACACCGAGGATGGTGTTTCCCTAAGGTGGAGGGGTATGTAATAGTCCCGGGTTAAAAATCCATGTAATAAAGTTAATAAAGGGAAAAAAAACCAAGGTCATAGGACGCGTATTCAAAGTTGAATGTTGGGAAAAACATCCTAGTGGGTGTTCATTTTGGTTTATTATGGCTAAGGGAAATTAGCAAAGGCAATGTGAAAGGAATTAAAAAGGTAAGAGGAATTATTTGACATTTATTTATGAAAATAAGCAAAATTAGGAGAAAAGAAAGGCGAAAGGTTGCAGGTTGCATGTGAGGAGGAAATTGAAGGAAAATAATGGAAAATTAAGAAAATAGAGGCCTCATTGATAAAAAGGTTTTTAAGGATCAGTTCACAACCTTTTGTCAATATTAGCTTGGAGCTCTCTCTCTCTATTCTCTATCTCACATACTCTTGGACACTTAGAGCATTCTTTTAGTACTCTGGCATTAGAGAAAGGAAGGCAGGGGAAGGACAAGAAAGAAAAGGGAAGTAAAGATCAAGCAAAGAAGAGTTGGATCAAGATACTACAACGAGATTACTTGCAGGAATCGAGTTTCATGTATGATTTCCTTGTGAGCTTTGGCATGCATAGTATATGCATGGATGTATTTGGTTCTCTTGTTGTCATTGGAAAAGCTTTTTATAGGTGTGACAATGGTTTCAACCTTACCTTTCCATTTCTAGATAGCCATGGTGTGATGGGGTTCTAATACTTGGTTGAGATGGATTTCCATATAGTTTCAAAATTGAATGGGTTGGTCACATGATAATTCCCAAAGTCCTGGAAATCCTTAGATCGGTAAACGTGGGATATGTGGTAAATCCTGAGGGTCGATACACAAAAATTCCACATGGTTTAGGTGGAGAAATCTTGAGGCATCCATGTTTTCTTAGGGCCTAGTGATCCCTCGACTGGTAATGGTGGGATTGCGGTAAAGCCTAGTAGTGTATGATTATTGCTTGGCATGGGAATCCTTGAATGGTAATGACAAGATTGTGGTAAATCCTGGTTATATAGATGAGATTTTGGTCCTAGGAATCTTTAATGAGTATATGGCGGGATTGTGGTTAAGCCTGACGAATCACTTGTTAGTTTTGTTGTGAGTCCTATATTCATGCTTGGTATATGGAACAAGGGTGATTGGCTGAAAGAAATATTTGGTTCAACCCAATCTATGGTTGGGTAGTACATGGATGTCCCTAAATTGGTTGTATTTTTCATATGTTAGTATGAGCTCCTTTCCTCTTGAGTTTTATGAGAAAATTTTCTTGGTTATTATGTAATTTTAATGGATGTTCTATTTTTGTTAATCTATTGTTTATATGCTAGTTATAAGCATGGTTTTATGACAGATCTTAGTCACAACTCTCATAATGTTTTGATTAGTAAATGAGTGAACAATGAATATATGACCTAACAGATGATAATGTAACTATCATGAGAGGACACCAGTCCTTCTTAATGATTCTCAGATAAGTATGAAACCCCTATGTTCAGATGTGTATTTATGACGTATACATTTCATGTGCATGATGTGTCTGACAGAATTTCTGTCATGGTTAGGCTTGTTTAGGTCAAGTTCTTGTCTAATATTTGTATGGGAGGCTTTGTCCTTGCGTCATTCATGGTTTTAGAAAGTTTCATTAAAATCTAGGCAGAGGTTTGGATCCTAGCTTGAAAACATGGCTTAAATCCTACAGTCACGGGCATAGAACTGGGTGAAAAATAATATAGTCACTCCCTTGTATCATGCATGTGACTGAAGGGTTTTTGTCAAAATCAGGCAAAGTTGTGCCAACATTTCAGAGATCAAGGCATTGAAACAAAGCCTTATCTCAGGGCTTGGGCAGCTAGAAGGGTACCTTAGCCCTTGGGGGTCCTATAGCACTTGAGGGAAGTCATTAAGGTATTTTCTTGTTGATTCCACTTCCTTAAGGTGATCTAGGAGGTTGAATCATCTCATAGTAACTCTTTATCACATGTTTACCCTAGCATACTGTAACTTGGGTAAAAGTTGGAGGAGGGTGCTACAAACAAGGGAAGCAGTTGTAGTCATTGAGAGAAGTTACAAATAGAGGAAGAGTTTTAGTGAAAAAGAGAGGTTGCAAATAGAGGAAGAGTTGTAGAAACTAAGAAAAGTCGCATACAAAATAATGTTTGCAGATAAGGAGAAGCACAAATTAAGGGGGCAAGTGGGCATCCCTTTGTCATTGATGTCAAAAGGGAAGAAGTTGCAGGCACAAGGAAAATCATAGATTGATGGAGTTTGTCAATATTATTGTAGAATTGACTAAGATTTTCCATCAATGAAAAAGGGGGAGATTGTTGAAAATATTGTTTTCATTGATGTCAAAGACACAAGGATAATACATATGTCCAAGGTAAATATTGGAAAATGGAAATTGTTGGAAATATTTCTTTTGGATTTTTTATGCCCAATTTGAATACCATATATTTGAAGGCACGTTTTCTCCAACTTCATAGTTAAAATTGGAGCATGCGATAAATGGTTGGAAATATTATTCCCATACCTTTCCAATGGTACATGATACCCCCTCTAACTCCATAGGAATGAAGAGATATGAAATATTTCGTCAGGATGACCCATCAAAAGTACAAGCATGCCCACCCAACTTCTTTTTAAGGAAACCCCATAAGTGAATATGTTAGCGCTCAAATCTACCTTAGGCTGAAATAAGGTAAAACTCGAGGCTACATCAAACCACGCTCAGCTTCGTAGCTAGCCCTACGAGGACAGGAGAGGGCTCTCTCCGAGTCAATCTCGGCAAAAGGTAATCAATGAGGTCGAGATGACTAAAATGATAACTAGTTTTAGGCTACGTATGAAGTACAAGGAGTTTGAAATTGATTTTTTGTTTTTGAAGTTTTGTTGAATTCAAGGGAAAGGCAATTTTGGGTGCGGGGATGAGGCACAGTTTTTGCAGAGGTCTACTTGGGGCAAGATAGGCGATTGTTTTGATGCCTTTAAAGAGAATGAATGGCTAGATTTGACTGGTGAGAAGTTAGGGAGAGCAAGAAAATTTCAAGGATTCTCCACAAACAGATGAAAACATGGAAAATCAAACAAACTTAAAGGCAGAGCATAGCAAATTATGGATTCTACCTTAACACTTCATTTGTTCAATTGCAGAAGATAAGAGAAGGAAAGTGATACACATAAACAACTTACAAATACTGAAAGAAGCACACCATCAACACATAAAGCCACATGAATCACAAATAGTGTTGCAAAACCCTGGTCTTTCCTTTGCCAAAATGCAGATTAAATATGTACAATAGAGTGTCAAGCTATTCCCAAGAGTCCAACCCTGAAAATGACTAAGAAAATACATAATATAGGCAAGCCAACCCATTCCCTTGCCTCTAGGGGTCGAGCTCATCATCCTATGAGATGTTTCAACCAATTCTAAACAAAGCACTACAATCTAGGCAGTCAAAACAACTTGCCTCTATAAGGTAGGAAACCAATTCATTCATTAAATTTTCACCTTTTAGTGAATGAATCTTCTAGAATAAGTAACTAAGTGTCAAAATAACATCGTGTTTATTAATTACATCAAGAGGAGTGAAAAAATAACATCACAAGTCAAAACTATTCAAACTGGTTGCATTTCCTGAGCTAAAGATGAAAATTTTGCCAAAAAAACCCTGTGCGCCGCGCGCCTGAGCCCTATGCGTCGCGTGCCTTTCAACCTGCTTTTGGGGCACTTCCCGGCATCCAAATCAAGCTCACAATAGCTGGTTGGAAAGCCCTGGATGTCTTCTATCCAGTCCAAGTGGAATTTTGCAATTTGGAACTCATTTCCCCCCTCAAAATGTCATTATCCTGGAAGTACTGCCTGCTGGTGCAAAAGGTGGCAGAAAGGTGATTTTCATGGTGTTTTTTAGCCTTTTGGTCACTCATAACTTAATGAAATGTTTTGGAAATAGCTCAGCATGTATAATTCATCATGAAAAACCCAAAAATGTAGATGTTTCCTCCAGCAAGTGTCCCAATCTTAAGCGCGCGCGTCGACGCGCTATGCGTTGAGCCAAAAAGCCTGTTTTTAGGACAAAATTTTCAAAATGACAAAAATTTCTCCGAATTTGCTCAAATTCAGAGTGAAGACCCTCTATCATGTATTGTGCCCCGCCAATGAATCCTCGGCCAAAATTTGGAGTGGATCGGGCTTTTTCTGCCGTTTTAGCGCTTTGCTCAATCGCCTCTTTAGGATCTTCATTTTTGCTTTGCAAACATGCATACGAGCCCAATAGTGGGTTTTCATATGACGAAGCATGTCCTTGTCTCTGTTTTCCTTCGCCAACAATTTCTCCAAATGAGTGTTCACCCGGATGAGCATAGTCTCTCGATCAATCGGTGTTAAATCACCGGGTCTCTTTCGGGCCAATTCTCGATCTTCCTGGATTTGCCGCAGCTCATAAAGTGTATGTTCATATTCTAGCTATTTGTTGCGCTACTCCAAGTAGTTAATCACCCACTTAGCCATCTGCAATTTCTTTTGCAGCGAGTCATTCTCAGCCCTTTTCTCTCGGATGATCTCCTTTAGCTCCAAGCTAGGAGAGCTCGCATCAACATCAATGAAATCCATGTCCTGACCTCATGAAGGACCCTCATCAAACATGGGCTTCTTGCCCCTATCCTGGATCTATACCTGTGCTGAAGAAGAAGGCGAGACCCCTTCCACATGATGTGGAGATAATACTCGACGTGCTGATGAAGTCAACGAGACCCCTTCCACCCCGGGTGGAGATAATACTCGTCGTGTAGATGCAAATAAGGCCCTGTGACCTCGCTGGTATGTCACATATGGAGGAGCACTTATATGCTCAGTCTCAGGAATGTCTGGCTGGTGTGAAGTAGCTCCCTCATCATAAACTATCTCGGGAGGCAGCTGTAGCGCTGAGAAGTAGTCACGGGAGATGAAATCCTCCCAAGTAATGCCCTGCTGTGCCAGCTGATGCATCACTACGATTTTGATCAGCTCATAATGATATATGCTCTTATGCTGATGTGTTGGGCTCTTCCTTTGTACCAAAGTCACCATCCTCTCTATGTTGCGACACATGAAATATGGAATGTTCATCATACGTACCCTCGTGAAATGCATCAACAAATGGACATGGTACGCATAGAGATGCAAGAATCTGCCCTCGCAGCTGAAATATCGAATGATGAGTTTCATCATTGGTGCAAACTCATCCGTCAAGAATCTGAAAGGAAAAATTGTGCTCAAGTGTCTCATATACCCGAGTTTGATGTATGGCTCATAGTAGAAACTGTCTAACAGCTGGTGTTTGCTCCATTCCTCCCCTAAATTTGGTATCCCGGTGGCCTAAGCAATAATCTCTGGTGACAAGGTGAAATTCACTCTGGCAAGGTTTACATGACCATCCTGTAAATGTAGAACAAATAAACGGACTAGTTCCCGATGATGCTGAGTTTGTGAGATCATCTCACAGTATTGGAAACATGATTGACGCCGAAAACAATCCATTGCAAGTGGGCAAGCTTGCAATTGAGCCGAAGAAGTAGGCTTCTCCCTGACATGCTGACCACTTTTGCCACCTTTGTGATACCTCCGTGGCACATTTGGCACATTTACCTCCAGTGTAGAATCACTGTCATACTCCTGCTCATAGACTGACTCGGTCTCTGACATGACTTTGAAAACAAGATAGCTGGAATATATATGCTAATGTATAAACTATGTGCACAATTGACTGTAAACTGTTCTTTTGCTCTAAAAATGCTATAAATTTCTGCGGATAGGAGGCGATTTGATGCCTTTCCAATCAAATTTCGAGCTTAAAACCCAGTGCACTGCGCACCTCACCCAACACGCCACGCGCGTGTATTTTTACATTGTGGCTTTGTGCCCAGTGCGCCGCGCGCCCCTGATGCGCAGTGCGCCTAGTCTAGTGCATCACACACCCCTGAAACTACTCCAACTTCCTCACAAACTCACAATTTAGCTTTGGAACAATCTTCTTCACTCTTGGCATGTGGAATGAGTTGAAAATGAAGTGAAATATCTTTATAAAGACTCCCTTTTGATTTTTTCTTGGTCCATGACCCATTTGGTAATGTTTTGTCGTTGACACTTTTTCGGGATTAATAGACTTCCGACCTTTTTGGTTTCCTCCTTAAATTTGGTTGAAATAATGATTTTCTTTGACAATTTTTTGCAGGGATAGTTGTGATATGATCTGGCAAAGGAGACCAAGGCTGCGCTTGGACAATTTAAGAACTGAAATTTTTGAAAATTGTTTACAAAAAATGAGATGACGACTTATCTTCAAAACGGAGTTTTGAAGAGAAGTCCTAATTTATCTGTATAATGATGAAAATTATTGAGGTAACCATATATCGAGGACATCCCTCTGGCCTACTGGTCTTCTTAGACTTTGCAAAACAAAATTGACTCAACCATAGACCTAATGACCGAGAACTATTGTCATGACCTATAAACTTGAAACAGGACTGTAAATGATCTTTCAAGACTTGTTTTTATGAATAGACCTGAACCAGCAGTGCCAAGCACGAGGGGAATGAGTGACACAAACCATTCCGTTAGAGTTATGGCATGCCTAACGAAATTCAACTGATCGAAACTGATGGGACACCTAAACATGAAATGAAAAAAAGAGCTTTGATCTCTGACGGAGGGATAACTAGACCGACTCTAACAGAATATACAAACACTTAAAATAAAGGTAATATGAGTTCATTTTTACATTGATAAAAGAAATAAGAGATCTTAGATTGCAAGAGGATTTGAGGAGTTATTTTTGGGGTGATTCTAAGAGTCTAAAGATGAAGAAAAAATGTGATTTATGGGGTGCATGAGTCATATTGACAATTTCACTATAATGTTTTTTTAAGATGTTTGAGAACATGAAATTTGGAAGACATAGATACACGATACTCATATACATATTATTAAAAGTTTAGACCCTAGTTCATTGTAGTTTCATAGATATGTTCTAAGAAAGAAAGGATTCCTAAATGCTCATCAAACATGCCATCTTGGAATTTCCACTAAAAATTTTGTTCTATAATGTTTTGGAACATGAAGCTTGGAGGATATAGGAAAAATATATTCATGTATATGTGGTTAAAATTTTATATGTTGGATTGCTATGATTTTAGATAATAAATAATAAAAATAATAAATAATGGAAAAGGAAGAGTCATTAGGAGATGAAACCCAAGAGTCACTCCCTCATGTATATAACTATGAAAAATCTAAATGAATAAACACAATTTAATTTGAGGAGTTACGTCTTGGCTTAACATGGTGTCGAAGGTAACTCTATTTTTGGCTACCTACTCTTGTAACTCCCTCTACCTCTATTCTACAATTTTGCAGATTGACAAATCACTGTTGTGCATTGAATGTTGTTGAATACGCCATGGAATCACACACCACTCCTCACTGGTGTGCATTTAATTCTATTGGCAGAGTCCTCAAAGTAGCAATACCATAATTCCAACAATTTGGTGGGGTGAACCGATACCATCGATTTCGGATGGCCAACTATGGAGTGGCATGAGAAAGGTGAAATTATGTTGCCTATATGTTAAATATTTGTTGAAGGCTTTTTTTTTTTTTATAACTGTATGTGGTAATGGTGCTTGTTGTATGTGGTAATGGTGTTGTTGATGGTGCTGGAGCCACTAACATGTAAGGGGATCTCCTCGGTAAAAATTCCCAATTAGACCATAGACCGTTTGGTGTAGGAGTCCTAGCAGTGGGTCGTACGATAATGCCTTAACTGCGATTTCGCATAGAGGCAAGTAAGGTGTCTTTGTTGGTAGCAAGGGTGTGACAATTATAGCAAGCCAAGGAAGGTGCATGAGAGGTTCAAACACACAGGGGTTGAGATGAGTGCACCCCTTGGAAACCTGTGATAGCACAGAGTAAAGAAGGGAACACACGAGCAAAGATGCACCACAATATGGAAGGAAAGTTAGCTAGAAATTCAAAGTGATGGTTAAACCAACAACACGTTTCAGAAAGATTCATACATACTTATATAGAATAGACCATACATGCATGCGTAAGAAAACAGATACATATATCATTTAGAGTAAATCAGATAAAATAGAATACAATACAACATATGCATGAAACGTGTTGCCTCTATTATATTAAGAAGTGTAAGTTCCAGTCGTACAATACATCCATGTCCAACCACTAGTTATAACAGCGGAATGTTACAGCCACAACCACCTGCTCCTCTAAAGAGATATACTATCTCTACACAGTGGACAAGTCAAGGCTCATTACAATACTATCCAAGCTCTCTCTAGGATAGTCCTATCGGAAGATTGGCTAACCAAAATCCTTTACAATGATTTATGAGGTTCTATTTATAGCAAAGGGTGGGGTGACCCTTGACATTCCCTTTTGTGACAGTTCATCTACCCTCATGACTCTTCATCTACTCTATGAATGTTACATCCAACTATCGACACTTGAACTTCCACTTGTCAAGACATTACGTTACAATGCATATGTGCCCATGTGAGACAAAATGGCTTCAACAAGCCATGAAAGACATCACTGATACTTGGTCTATCGTGATGAGACCAATTCTTTGACATGCTTGTGATGATGAAGGTGGTGAGTTGATGCCAAGCTTGGTTATCCATGATGGTGTGCATGCGCTCCATGGTGACATCTTGTTGAAGCAAACTCTTGCCTCTATTGCATCCTGGTGCATTAGTGTGGCTCCTCCATCCAACTCATCTACTAAAATGTGCATGGTCTTCTTGGGTGTGGCCGAGCCGACAACACATTGATGCACATGTCCGTGTTGATATTCCAGTGTGTGTTTGTGGTCATGCACATCAACTGTCAACTGCATGTTCAACTCTAGTCGAACTTGCTTCTTGTCTTTTCCTTAGTTAGTGTGTTGAATGGGTGGGATGGCATGTTTCCGCATAATGGCATGCATTCTACTGAATTCCCTTGCATGTGATTAGCAACAGTGCTCACCATGTCTACTCCGTGCCAACTGCTAGGATGGATCTATAGCTTGTATGGGCGCAGTTTTAACCGTGTATGAATGTTGTGCCCCCTATTGTACCTATTCCTGGTGAAACTCATTCTCTCATCTGTGCAGCTCCTGTTCTTCCTTAAGTTGTTGCTTCATCACCTGCAACTCCTTCTCTGTTCTTTTCTATGCTCTCACGCGATCTTCTTGTTGCACTGTCACCTCATAACCTCTATCTCCAAAATTTCTTTCATCACAAGTAGATATGCTCAAGCTTGCAACTTTGTTCCACCTCTGTGTTGTCAACAAACTTCCTCTTACATTCGTTGCATATAATATGCTTCCTTCAGTTGTTGTTGATGGTGCTGCTTGCTTTGATGTTGCGATCGTCATATCTTGATGTCCTTGTCTACGAACAACTCTATGTCTTCATGGGTAGGAAAGTTCATAGACACCTGATCGATTGCATCCCCAAGTGTGCTCTGGATAGTGTCTTCAACTCTGCTCTCCTGGAAACCATAGTACCTGTGATGCTAAGAGGCAGATGAACACCTACAATACCTGGAGACATGGCAACACTCATGGCAAGCAATCTGTCAATCGAAAACCAAAACAAACTTGAGAACTGACTTGCAACATACCTATGTGACTAATGTTAGTAAATTATATATTACAAAGCAATGGAACACATAAGATATTGCAGAAATATAAACACAGAAAATGCATAAAACAAGAGAGACACAGATATACATGGTTCACCCAGTTTGGGCTACGTCCACCCTAAACATCCAATCCTTCCTTTCTATTATCGAGCAAAATGAAGAGACACAACCTACAATAAATCCACTGTAATATCCTCTATTTTCTCTCACAGTCTCACCTCTCTGTTTCTCGCTCAAAGAATACACATCTATAGCATAGCCTCAATACAATGCCCTCATACAAAGAGAGGGGTTGCCTTCTAGGGAAAAAAACCATAAACTAAACGTAATTTCTACCGTCAGATCATTCGCGCAATGAACGGCCCAAATTGACTAGAAATTACTATACTTTTACAAGGCAATTTTACATATGTTTTTAGCTTTGGGGGTGTTGCTCCCGAAATCCCCGCTGGGGGGACCACTGGCCCCCAGACCCCCCAGCCAGGGGGGATCGGCCCCCCAAACCACCGCGGGGGGGACAAGTCCCCCCCGCAACCCCTGCATGGAGGGGTGTACAAACTTTATGGGGTATACATCCGTCTGAAACAAAGACCTCTAAATAATCATGCTCCACACCCAATAATCTCCCACTTGGAGAATGATTGTAGCAACTCCATCGCTACTTCATTTGCTGGACAATGACTCGTCTTTGGACCTGGCTATTTATCATCTTCATTGTCATGCTTGAATACCAAATGAAACAGAGCATATTCTCAGTTTCTCCCTAGTTACAACTTCTATTAGCATATTTGCATGATTCTGGCTAGTGTGTATCTTTTCTAGCTTCAGCTCTCCATCTTCCAAAATTGATTGTATGAAATGGTACTTGAGTTGTATGTGTTTAGTCCTAGAATTAAATGCTGAGTTCTTTGCAAGATGAATGTAACTTTGGCTATCATTGTATAACATGCCCATATCATGCTTCTTACCCAATTAACCCATAAACCTTTGTAACCAAATCATTTCTTTACTAGCCTCTGTAGCAGCAACATACCCTGCTTCTGTTGTTGAAAGTGCAACAACACTTTGGATTTTTGAAACCCAACTGATAGTCGTTCCACCAACAGTAAATACATATCCTGTAGTGCTCCTCCTGTTATCTCTGTCACCTACCATATCTGCATCAACATATCCCTGTAGAGAAATGTTTGAACCACCAAAGCATAATGCTTGATTTGTGGTACCTTTCAAATATCTGAGAATCCATTTCACTGCCATCCAATGTTCCTTTCCTGGATTGTTCATGTACCTACTTACAACTCCCACTGCATGTGCCATATTAGGCCTTGTGTAGACCATTGCATACATTAAGCTTCCAACTGTTGATGCATATGGAACTTTAGACATATAATCCATGTCTTCTTGGGTCTTTGGGCACATTTCTTTACTAAGTTTAAAATGGCTAGCAAAAGGTGTACTAACTGGTTTTGCATTGTGCATATTAAATCTTTTCAATGCCTTTTGTATGTACTCATTATAAGACAATGTTAGTTTGCAATTTTTCCTGTCTCTAGTTATTCTCATACCAAGGATTTGTTTTGCAGCTCCGAAATCCTCAATTGCAAATGAATTTGCCAATTTTCTTTTGAGCACATTTATTTCCTGCATGTTAGACCCTGCAACACGCATGTCATCTACATACAATAACAATAGAATATAGCTGCCATCATTTTGCTTTTTCAGATAGACACAATGATCAAAGTGACATCTAGTATAACCTTGTTCAAACATAAACTTGTCAAATTTTAGATACCACTGCCTTGGAGCTTGTTTTAATTCATACAAGCTCTTCTTCAACCTGCACACTAGTTTCCCCTTCCCTTTTACATCATATCCTTGTGGCTGTTGCATATATATCTCTTCCTCCAAATCCCCATGGAGAAAGGTTGTCTTTACATCTAACTGCTTAAGATGCAAATCTTCAGCTACTACTAGACTTAGAATAGTTCTTATTGAAGTCATTTTCACAACAGGAGAAAATATTTCATCAAAATCAATACCTTTCTTCTGTGCAAACCCCTTCACCACAAGTCTAGCTTTTTACCTCTGTTTTCCTCCATCTTCTTCCTTCAACCTGTAAACCCATTTATCCTCCAATGTAGTTTTACCTACAGGAAACCTGACTAAGTCCCAAGTTTGGTTATGCATTAAGGAGTCCATCTCTTCTTCCATGGCTAGCTCCCACTTCTTCCTGCTTTCAACCTGCATTGCTTCTTCATGACATTCGAGTTCACCAGAATCAGTCAATAATAAAATATAATGAAGGAGAGTATCATTCAGGGGGTCTACCTATCCTGGTAGATCTTCTAACACCACTTTCAGGTGTTTAGGGTGCCTTTTGTTGTTGTGGTGGTTGCTATTGTTGTGGTTGTTGATTATTATTATTTTCAGGCACCTTTACTTTTTTAGTGATTTCATCAAGAACAACATATTCCTTGTTTTCTTTTTCCTGTTTCCTTTCCTACAACTGATTCTTATACAAGACTTTTTCATTGAATATTACGCCTCTGCTCCTAATGATTTTGTGATTTTCATAATCATATAAGTGATAACCAAAATCATTAACACCATATCCAATAAATGTACATTTATTTGATTTTGCCTCAAGCTTTGTTATATTTTCTTTAGTAATATGGACAAAGGCCTCACAACCAAAAGGCTTTAAAAAGGAGTAGTTTACCCTTTTACTTGTCCATGCTTCCTTTGGAACACCACCATCAAAGGAACTTGAAGGCCCTATGTTTATTAGATAAACAATAGTATCTACAACATTTACCCAAAATTTTGAAGGCAATCTTGCATGGAATCTCATGCACCTTGCACTCTCCATGATCGTTCTATTCATCCTTTCTGACACACCATTTTCTTGTGGTGTTCTTGGAATTGTATTCTCTCTGTGAATTCCATGCTCTGAATAGTACCTATCAAACTCTTTGCTGCAATATTCACCTCCATTGTCTGATCTGACACACTTCAATTTCTTTCTTGTCTCAATCTCAACCAAAGCTTTCCATTTCTTGAAAGTATCAAATACATCAGATTTATTCTTAATACAATAAATCCAAGTTTTTCTAGATGCATCATCAATAAAAGTAACATAATAACGAGAGCCACCGAGTGATGATACCTGAGCAGGTCCCCATACATCTGTATGCACAAGCTCTATTTTTTTGCTCTTCTTTCCTTTCCCAACTCTGAGAAATCTGACTCTCTTCTATTTTCCATAAATGCAATTCTCACAAAAGTTCAAATCAACATTCTTCAAACCTGGTAACAAATTCCTTGAGTGAAGGATCTTCATCCCCTTCTCACTCATGTGTCCAAGCCTATGATCCCATAATGCTGCATCTGCTCCTTTGGAAGTTAAAGCATTAATAGAGTTAGAAATACCATTGCATAAATACAATGTACCAACCTTTTCGCCTTTTGCTATTACCAGGGCTCCTTTAGTGACCTTCCAAGCTTTATCCATGAAAGTTGTCAAACAACCTTCACTACCTAACTACCCCGTTGAAATCAGATTTTTCTTCAGATCTAGAACATGCCTTACCTCCTTTAGTAGCCATTGGTATCCATTCTGTTGTTTTACAAGAACCTTACCCATTCCAACAATTTTATAGGGTTTATCATCACCCAGATGGACTTGTCCAAAATCTCCTTGAACATAGTCATGAAAGTATTTCTTATCAGGTGTGGCGTGGAATGAGGCCCCTGAATCTACCACCCAGGAATCAGTAATATTTTCGAAAAAAATAATCAAAGAATCTTGTAACACCTCACTGGTCACATTTGCTTCATGATTATTTTCTTGTTGTGCATCTCCTTCTTTTCCCTTCCGAGATCTATGGTCTTTCTTTAGGTGTCCTTTCTTTCTGCATTTCCAGCACACTATCCCCGATCTGGACTTGGATCTGCCTTTCCTTGATTTACTGTGATATCCTAAGCTCTTTCCTCTTTCCATTTTTCTTCCCCTAGACTCTGCACTCAAATCATTACCCGATGTCTCACCAGAGCTTTTCTGTCGCATTTCCTTGCTAAGGATAACATCGACAACATCATCAAACTTTAAAGTACTAGATCCAGAAACAGAGTTACTAATGGCCATTAATAAACCATTCCAACTTTCTGGCAATGAGCACAATAATATCAGAGCTCTAACTTCATCATCAAAGTTTACCCCTACAGAACATAACTGACTTGTAATAGTATTAAAATCATTTAAATGGTCTACAACAGATCCACCTTCCGACATCTTCATATTAAATAACCGTTTCATAAGAAATACCTTG